>JAUTXW010003323.1:0-55563 GCA_030620095.1 Kuschelorhynchus macadamiae
TTAGGAAATCCAAGTAGCGTTGACTATTTAAATTATGTCGAAAAAAAAACTGGTCCAATCACTCTATCTTTATATACTCCACACCACACATTTGTTTTGAATGAATACTGATCACGAGTTTGTATAGCAAAATTAGGATTAACGTCACTCCACCAACGACAGTTTTGCGAACTTACAGTCCCATTGGAAGTAAACGTTGCTTCATCGGTAAAAATAATGCGTCTTGCCATAAAAGGATCATCTTCTAGCTCCCCTTGTTTCAGACAGCAAAACTCGAACCGTCGCTCAAAGTTTCCTGGTCTCAAGGTATGTATAAATTTTGGTTTGTAAGGTCGAAAACTGTTTTCTTTCAATATTTTTGAAACTGTATCTTTACCTACGTTCTTTGGCAATGTTGCTGACCTTATGCGTAGGGACTTTTAAGGGTCTTCTATCACAGAGAGCACTACTTGATTTGTAGTTTCGTCATTCGCAACCCTTGACCTCCGTTTCTTGTTAAAGTTATTTTCTACATTTCCAAAAATCTTGAATTTAGTTAGAATATTCCCCACTGTTGTGAAATATATAATTTTATCGGGGTGTCTGTTGTTAAAAATGTCTGCAGCTTCTCGAAATGTTTTATAATTTTCTCCGACAATTAAAATTATTTCAATTTTATCTTCTTTGCTTAATTTCAGCGGCATTTCTTTTTACTATAATATTCAAATGATGTTTCAATAAAGTAATACAATATTGTGGTTGACAATGGCAGTGACAATGCCATTATCAACAATCGATAAATAAGGAAATTTTGCTGGTATGTAGGTAGGAACAAAAGTAAGAAACTGGACTTGCCAGTAAGACGCCAAAGTTTTACATTCCTTAAGAAGTGATTTCAGATAGGAAGCAACGAATCTAGTGCTAGATGTTTTTTATTCTAAGTAAGATTTTGTATTACATTTTGCAATAAAATAAAAATTATAGGTACTTTTCTCTTGAGTCAATTTCGATTTTTTGGAATTTTTGACCACCCCGTATATGCAATCTCAAGGTTGAATATTTTAATATTATTTTGGCAGAAAGCAGAACTTTTTATAAAGAGTAACAACTTTTTTCCGTAAAACTACTAATAAAAAAGTTTCCCATATGTAGAGAACTTAAGTAGACACACTGCATATATATATATATATATATATATATATATATATATATATATATATATATATATAAGTAAAACAAGCTTTGGATAAATTGGAAACTTTGCAATAGCAGGTTTTCAAACATGTCTAATAGTTTCCGCAAATTAAATCAAATTGAATACACTTGAACTGAGGCTTAGCTTATTTACTATAGATCAGATATTGAGGAGGAAAACGAGTTGGAAATATGTTTATAGGAATTTCCTCTTTAAATATTCCAAATTGCAGACTATAAAATGGTTACTAATGAAATACCCTGCAGACCGAGCAGATTCCAAAAAGATAAATTCAATCCTGATTGAGAATGGTGCAATTGTATACATGCTATTCATAGCCTGTTTGCAAAATTATCTACATTAATAAAAAAAATCGAAATCATGACACATTTAGAGAACTTATAAATGAAGCCGAGGTATGATATCATTTTATTAGACATAAAAAGATAAGACGTTGGGTAATAACAATTATAGTTTTTAGAATCTTTTTTTATTGAATAATTATCTACTGATATTAAAGAAGCTTTAATATCGGCATTTTCTTTGTTTTATTTTATTAACGGAAATTACTCAAGGAACGTAAAAGGTGAATAAATGAGAAAAAATGTATCTCGGATATTAAAAACCCATTAAAATTCTTTAACGATACCTTACAATGGCCTAAACTATTTTTGCCCAGTAATAGGAACGTTATTTTTGTACCATAAAAGGTCTCTTTTGTCATAATATTTCATGGGTACATCAGGGTACTGAACCACTACTTTAAACACAATTTCAGCACAAATTACGGGGATAAAGGAAAGACCTCTATTATAGTAGCAAATTTCATAATCGAAACATTATGCGAATTAAGGAATGAATAAAATGGTCAGTCGGTAATCTCTGTAGTTAGTATATAGGGTGTCCGGAAATTCCGTTATAATATTTGGAGGGGCTAATTTACACATGGAATTATAAAAAAAATTCCTATGAACATGGGTCCGAAAATGCTTCGTTTTCAAGATAAGAATGTTAAAACATATTTTTTAGTTTTTTTGGTGATATTTTTCTAGAGATATTTAATTCAAATTTGGCACACGATAAACCGTAATTAAGATCTACACAATGGCTATAATACATTTAGGAAATTACAGAGGGTATAACTTTTTTTTGGTGACGACCCCTTTGACCACCACAAAAAAAATGCTGACCTAACCTACGATCGGATTTCCTAATTTATATTACAAATTTTATATTCCTTGGTCTTTTTTAATATCTTGCGTCGTTTTGAAGTACATAATTTAGAAAAACATATTTAAAAACATGAACATTTTTAATGCGTTTTAGCTTGTAACTCAAATAATAACAGCTGATTCTAAAACCATTAAAACTGTCCATGTTTTCAAACACATTTCTCTGAATTATTTCCAAACGGTTCATCAAACGGATATTCAAAAAAAAAACACAACATACATTAGATTCATAACACAAAACAGGAAGTCCCGAACTAGTCAGTGTGGCTACAGAATTTTTTTCAAATGGCCAAGGAGTGATGACCCAAAAAAAAACCCGTGACCCCCAAAACATTTTCCAAAATGTATTATAGCCACTTTAATTATGGTTTATGTACCGAATTTGAATTAAATATATCTAGAAATGAACGACCACAGTATACTTATATTCTACTTTCGTTAGAATGTATATACTGAGAAAATCAAGAAAAACTAAAAATCATTAAAAATTTGATCACCCTCTTGAAAACGAAGTTGCCGAGCCCATGTTCATAGGAATTTTTATTAATATTTCCGTATGTAGAATAGCCCCTGCAAATATTTGAACTGAATTTCCGGACACCTTGTATAAATGGAAGAGCAAGTTTTCACGGAGTCGCTAAAGAAGGCACATTTCATCAGAAGAGAGTGCTGAGTCTTAGGAACTATCTGTAGAAAAGGTACAGGAGAGTTACTACAGTTTCAAATTTGCCTTAAAAGTACCATTTCCCTATTATGTATTCCTTGTACTTACATCTCTTTTTCTATCTATATTGAAATTAAATATACTTACATTCAATAATAGGCACTGACTGCCGAAAGCTAGAGAATCAAAATTTAAAGGTTTTAATTAATTTATTTAAATAACTATATTATTACAATTATTTCTGTTCGACATTATTCAGTAGGTTATTGAAGTCCATCCAAACTTCAAATATTTTTTACGAACAAATTATAGCTACCTAACGTATGTCCCGTAAGTTTTGGCACAAAATTGAGGGGCTTGAAAATAGGTTGTAAAGATAATATATCGAGATGGCTTTGGAAACAAAAAAATGTTTATTTGCTTGACATTAGTTTGACAAGTCATTTTTTAAAGTCAGTTGCATTAAAATGTCTTATAAATTAGAAATACGAAAAAGTATTTATAATTTGGTTGGGCAAATTCCTAAGGCTGAAATAGTTCGCATTTTTCAAAACCAAAATATTTCGCGCAGAAGTATTTACCGTACTATAGCCGAATGTGAAGAAGGAATTCCCTGTTTAAATCTTCCAAAAAGTGGAAGACCAAGAAGTTTCACGCGAGAAAGGACGGAAAGATTGGTAAGAAGAGCAAAAGACAGAGTCGGAGTTTCTACAAGAAAATTAGCGCGTCAATTCCGATCTTCAAAGAGTACAGTATGGCGGGAATTGACAAGAAATGGTCAAAAATATCGAAAAAGACGAAAGTGTCCTAAATATACCGAAAATCAATTAGCACGGATACCAAGATGCTGTCGAAATCTTAGGCGGATACATTTTTCAAATGAGAAAGTCATTATTTTGGACGATGAAAAATACTTTACCCTTGCCAACTCGGAAATCAAAGGAAACGATGGTTTTTATACGGACAATATAGAAGAGTGCCCAAACAATGTTAAATATAAGGAAAAAGCAAAATTTGCTGATAAAGTTTTGGTGTGGTGTGCGATTTCGATTAGAGGGATATCCAGACCTTATGTGGGTCGAATTAGGGGGGAAGCTTTGGATGCGGAAAGGTATATTGACAACTGTCTTAATAAATTAGTTCATTTTGTACACCAACATCACGTGGGAGATGATATAATGTTTTGGCCCGACTTAGCAAGCTGTCATTATGCAAGAGCAACTCAAAATTACCTTCGTCAAAATAACATACCTTTCGTACCAAGACAAGATAACCCCCCTAATTTACCTCAGGCCCGCCCGATTGAAGATTTTTGGGCATTGTTATCCCGCAAAGTGTATGATGGAGGGTGGCAAGCCGAAAATGAGGAACAATTACGGCGTAGAATTTTTAGAAAGATAGGCGAAATTGATGTTGAAGTTGTCCAGAACCTAATGCGAGATGTTCGCAGAAAATTGCGTCTAATTGAGCAGCACGGCCCCTTCAATTTAATTTAAATTATTAATTTTGTTAGTTACTAAGCCGTTAATTATAGTAAATAATAAAAGTTTAACCAAAGCTACATATTAAAAGAATATTTTGTTTTAAATTTTGTGCCAAAACTTACGGGACATACGTTATAAAACACAATACCTGCCTACTATTTTTAGTTATTGTCCGCCTCTAATCAAATTAAAAATACAATACAAACAAGTTTCCCAGTGATAAAAAAGGGGTGCACCCCAGCCAGACAGAGTTATCTGTCATCTAGTTTCCTAAACTCTCAACTCCCACCCTAAAATTCGTCGATAAAAGCCGCCCTTGATAATCGCATCCGGCCGAGAGAGGATGTTAGGTACTATCGATAAACGCATCGAAAAATATTTATTTGTACAGTTTCTATTTATATTTTTAACGGGAGCTACAAGCTCTATTTTAATAGAAAATACTGTTAAAAACAAGACTTTCAGGCTTTATCTGAACTAAAAAAGTAAACAAATATGAATTGGACAAAATTTAAAAAAAGCAAGAATTTTTTTTTTAATATCTAATCATTTATGCACGGATTTCCGAAGAAAAAAATTACAAAAATTGGATCCTTTTATGTAATCGCTGTATTAACAAATTGCAATTGACTGTCAAAAACCAGAACTTTATTCTGAAGAGAACATGCTAAAAAAATTGCATTATTTTAAATTCAAAGTATTCTAGTTTATTATGTGTTAAAAAAATGCATTATTTATGCCAGAAATTTATATTCGATTTTTGACGATAGGATTTTTTATGTAGGTTTAAGAAGAAACGTCACTATACATAAAACATTTTTGCTTTTTAAAATGTGTTCAGATTATTTATTGCATTTAGAATTACAAACAATTTTCTTTTTTTTTTGGCTTTTTCGCAACTGATTAAAAATAGCAAACTTATAGTTAGATATTTTTATTCAGTTCTGAAAAAGCCAAAAAAGAAATTTGTTTGTTTTTGAAACTGAAAAGAAACATTATTTTCCAAATGTAGTGTACAGGGTGTTCTAATTTTGAAATCTACCTGAATTTGCCTTTCACTTCCCTCGTAAAAGGGGAATATTGTAATCGTGAAAAATCACCCTCCGAGATCCAATATTGCGAAATAAAATGGTGGCCTAGACAAATGTTAAAAATGTTTACTAAAAAACTATTTATCCAATTTACTTCAAATTTTGCAAACAAATCAAGTATTATGTAGTAATCAACTAATAAAATTTTGGTGGTATCCAGGATGGCGAAACAAAATATCAGCATAATAAAATATTTAAAAATTCAGCCTGAAACAAACCACTTAAACGATTGATTTCAAAATGTGTGCAGGAATTCATGGTGGTATAGAAATGATCTGGTAAAACTGTGGTACGAATTCAAAATGGTGGAACAAAATGGCGGAAAAAATTAGATGTTTGTAATCGTGAAAAAATGCCAGGTTTTTCATATCTTTACGTTTGCCTCCCTAGATGCCAAAAATAGCTAAAAACTACTACTACTATACGATTGACTTCAAATCTTGTTAAAAAATGAACGGTTGTGTGGGAATGACCTGGTAATATTTTGATAAAAATCCAATATGGCAGAATAAAATGACGGCCCAGTAAAATGTTTAAAAAAATTACTAAAAAACAAAGTATCCAATTTACCTCAAATTTTGCACAAAAATCAAGTGTTACATAGAAATCAACTTGTAATATTTTGGTACGAATCCAAGACATCAAAACAAAATGACGGCCTCATAAATTATTCAAAAAATCAGCATAAAAAAGTATTTATGAGATTAATTTCAAATTAACATTAAGTGTGATATAGAAATAAACTGGTAAAATTGTGGTACAAATTCAAGACGGCGGAAAACAACTAAATAAAATGCCTAAAAAATCAACGTAAGAAAATCATCTTATTCAATTGACTGCAAATCTTGCAGCAAAAGTAAATGTGATACAGGGATTAAGTTGTACGAATTCAACATGACGGTCTTAAAATATCAATGTAAAAACTACTTACTCAATTTGTTTTAAATCATACCCAGAAATTAAGTGTGGAATAGATAGAAACTGGTAAACTATGAATACAAAACCAATATGGTAGAATAAAATGGCGTCCAATAAAAATGTTTGAAAAGACAGTATAAAATGTCTATGTGCAGAACTAAATTGGGTTACACTTTACTATTCGCAATAAAAGGAAAGATTCATAACGAGGAAAGTTCCGGGTAAAGGAAAGTTACGGATTTTTTAACTATATATTATATGTTAAGTTTTGCTTTTAAAACCGCTTTAAAATAGTAAATTTGGGTTTGCTGTGATAATTTATTAGAAAGGAAATTAAATACATTCGTATTTAAAATGAGAAAGTTGGTGGGTAACTTCCGGATTAACCGGAATTTAACTTTTACTTGTAATATTTTAAGGACAATGACAATGCATCAATCTTGGGGTATCGTAATAAGAGAGTTTATTTTCTGAAAAGTATAATTAAAGTTGCAAATATCAATATAATATGGTAATAGCTTTCAGAGTTAGGTCTAATTTTTGATGTAAAGTGCGTTTAAATTTAATGCGCATTGACGCCTAAAAAGTTAAATGTTTTATTAAACTAACATCCAAAGTACTTACGACCTGCACAGGAGCGTAGTACGTTAAATTTCGTATATACATATTTTTGGTAAACTTATGTTTTTTATTTATCCGAGTTCAATTAAATTTTGCGAATTATTTGTTTTGAAGATTACACAAACTTTTATGAATTGCATAAAAATAGTAACTGTTAGATATCAAAATGTAGTAAACAGTATATACATGATAAGGTAATAATAATTATTTACGGCTAAAATAAAAACAACGCCGTAACTACGATAGATGTGAGTATTTTTGTTAAAACTCTTCAATAATCTGAGGCGTTGTCCATGGCAATTACACTGTTGTTTAGTTTGGGTAATGTTTCTGAAAAGCACTTTTCAAAAAGAGAGCTGTCCATATCTTGATGGTAATCTAACGAACACTTTTTATAACTAAGGCTTCAACCGTCCTCTGTTAGAAGGCACGTCAATACTACATTATTGTTTGTTTTAATCGACCCGGTCTTTTTTACAATTTCATTGGTAAACCCTTACATTTTCTTCTCAGAATTCTGAAATAAACATTATCTTCTCAGAATTCTGAAAGAAACTGCTGGCCATTTGCTTTGCACATTTCAAAAGTTTTACCCAACTTTAAAGCGGAATTTTTGAACAACTAAAAAAATTACATGGATGCGGTTTTCGTTGTTTAAAGGCTCTATTTATCGAGAATTGGTTAACTCTGCCTCGGTTAATCAAAATGGTCCTCCGCATAATATATAGGGTGTTATATAAAATCAAATTTTACAAAAGTTCGTAAGTTCCGAGTTTCTGCAATTTTTAGTTTTGCTTTGTTTGGGCATGTTAATATTCTACGAACCATTATCGAAAACCCATTTGGCGGGTATTTAATTCATTCATTTGTTTTTAATAAACGGGGTAAATTTAATAATTTCTGAACTTCCAAAAGAAAATTATTTTTAACCGTTCTCTTATTATTTAAAATTAATAATTTTTACATATTTTGTTACTATGATTATTATTAATATCATGACACGCATGAAAATTTGCGCGATTTTATATAACACCTTATATATAATGCGGAGGATAATCTTAGCAAATCAGCACAACGTTGTATACAATTTTGCTCCCACAGGTAATTAAGTTAAATTTAATAGAAAAGCCTATATAACAAACGTTTCTATTAGCAACTTGAAGGTTTTTGTCAAAAGGTAAAAAACCGTTTGTAAAAAACCGTTTGGGTAAATATGACTAAAGTTTATAAAAAATGTATCAGCGTCAATGCCAATTCTATCTTTGGTCTCTGAATATTAGCTATTAACCCTTATTGATGAGGATCTTTAAAAAAAATGCAAAAACTTTGTTATGTTTCAATTCAAAAATTGTGTAACAACCTGTATAATACAGCTGTAGTTTTTTGATTAACGCAATCTTAACTAAGATAAAATTATGTAAAAATTATTAAATTTAAATAATAAGAGAATAGTTAAAAAATAATTTTCAGTTCAGAAATTATTAAATTTACCCCGTATATTAAAAACAAATGAATTAATTAAGAACCCGCCAAATTGGTTTTAGATAATGGTTCATAGAATATCATAAC
This sequence comes from Kuschelorhynchus macadamiae, assembly GCA_030620095.1. NCBI lineage: Eukaryota > Metazoa > Arthropoda > Insecta > Coleoptera > Curculionidae > Kuschelorhynchus > Kuschelorhynchus macadamiae. The sequence goes on from JAUTXW010003323.1 coordinate 8,754, forward strand.
ATGCCCAAAACTAAACAAAACTAAAAATTGCAGAAACTCGGGACATACGAACTTTTGTAAAATTTGTACGATTTTATATAAAACCCTATATACTATGCGGAGGAACATTTTGATGAACCGAGGCAGCGTTGACCAATTCTAGGTAGATAGAGCATTTAAACATCGAAAACCGCATCCCTGTAACTTTTTTAGTTTTTGAAAAATTTTGCTTTAAATTTGGGTAAAAATTTTGAGATGTGCAAAGCCAGCAGTTTAGTTCCCAAATATCTGTTTCTCCTTTCAAATGGTCTGCTACTTTCCATTATACTTTGCTACGTTTTTTAACAATCTCCACAAAGTTGGACAGTCGAAAAGTTCTATTCTTCTTAATCCTCCCCTTACAGTTTCCAAAGGTTATGTTCTTTTATAACACGGCTAATGCTACAATCGTTTCGGACTTTTCTCGTTTTTAGTCCACTTTTTAAAAGGCGATAAACGATAGTTTTCTGGATATTTTGTTTTATTTTCTGAGCATCGTCGTGTAATGTCTTTGCTGCTGAACTGCTCGGAGTATTATTAGTATTTTCTAAATACACGTTTTGCAGATTCGCCTCTATTTCAATATTTTCACCACTGAAATATTCAATTAAAACAATGTGTTGTGAAAGTCATCCTTCCCACATTTTAAAACCTTAATGTAAACTACTCCACTGTGTTATATTTAAAGTAATTAAAACGTGATATCATAAAACCAACATTTAAAATAGGTACCTATTTGAGGTAATAGCAGGGCCATCGGGTCAGTGTGCGAACGAATTATAGTAATGAGGCACTTAAAGGTAATAATGGACCCAAAAGGACAATTCGGATTTCAAATCAATCCGCATCAATTTGAAACGGACTATACACTGTTTTCATTTATATTTTGACACCTATCTACAGCTTTAATTAAAGGGAAATATAAAAAAATAGCTTACAGGATTTTGCTTGTATTATCTTTTAACAAGATCAATAATTGGAAAATGATACTAAAAAACAAAAATATATACATATCTTTTAAAACAGAACATATTATTGTTTTACTAAATGAGTTCCTTCTCGATAATTGTAAATCAGATTTGACATACAAAGTAATGTGTTAAAAGGAGAAAGAATGTTCTCTCTATTAACATGTAAAATAGTGAAGTTAATAGGCACCCACCGCCTCTTATGACAATTTTCTCAGTCTTTAAAGATAATGCAAGAAAAATCTTACAACTCTTGCATATAAAGTTTTTTTGTATCTCGTATAGTTAAAGCTGTAGATAGGTGTCAAAACATACATGAAAGGCTTCTAAGACATTTTGTCTGTGAACTTAGTACTATTAGGAGCTCTATATTTAATTATTTAAAAATATTTCTAAGATTTTAACACCTACATCTTTTCTCAAGATAAGAGCCTCGATGCGATATCGATACATGTTCTCCATATCTACGCGAAAAAAGATCCTAACTGTTCCTAACGCTAGAAGGTAGGGTGTTATAAAAGATGTTTTGTAAATTGATGAAAATTGCAAATTCGTTGATGAAAAAGCGACAGTGTGAGTCACGAGTCCCAACACGCTACGCTACATTTTTTTTATTCGTCAGTACATTCCTTTTAAAACTATTATGGTATGATGCTACTACGCTTTTGCATCAAGGCGACTTTAACATTTATTAATTATACATGTTTATTTATCTTGCAAGTGCATATTTTTATTTCCATTGTTAGAGAGAATGCGGTAAACCATTTAAATAAGTCACAATAAAATACATCTGATTCTTGGGTTTACAATTAACTCTCTTTTCATCCAACGTTTAATCAAATAACACTTAAAACAAGACGGCTTTTTGTCAGATTTCTGCCTTTAGTGGAAAATCTTGATACACATTTTCGATTAAGAATATGCATATTACTGACCCTTGAGTAAATCGCTATTGAAATATATTCCAGAAAAGACATTAGTTAGGAGGAAAGAAATGAAAAAAGCTGCACTCTTTGAGTCTTTCCTTTTTTGCTACTAATAGAGTAGTATCACCGCCCAAACTGCACTTTCTCTTATGAGGCTGCATGTGGGTATCTTAGGCTAATACACTTACAGAGGACGACAGAGATTCGTTTAGTTTTAAGAACCGGTAAACTAACACTAACATGTTTTTCGGTGAGGGTCCTTTATGTTTTTAATAATTACTAATACTCTTAAGAATTCGCTGCTTTTGAAAAGGCCCATGTACTATGGTATTGGTGGGAATGCATTTTTTTACAATGGTTGATCTGACTTGGATGTTTTTGATAAAATCATTTATAACAACAATTGTTATTTAAATTTTATAACAATAAAAACATTGATGCCTAGAAATTACCTATCTATCAAACATACATAAACATTTTAACAGTTCATGATGGTTACGCCAAAATACAGTTAAATACCTTATTATTTATGCACAGTAAGTTAAGGATAGACTTCACAACGTTTCGAATGGTAACTCTCCAATCGTTTTCCAGTGTTAACTAAATATACTAGTCGTCTGCGGCGATGCGTGAAGCTTCCGCCCTCTGATTACCTAAATCGTGAAAATTTAGGAGGTTAGCTTATGCTAGAAGCGGTTTCCATATGTTTGGAATATCGAGGCTAGGCTTACTAAAAATGCCTCGATTTTTTTCTATGAAAGCTGCTTGTATGAATTTTCGTTTTCGCCAGTGCTGCCCCCTACGCAAAAAGCCTACCACCATTGCATCCGATGTATGGTTTGACCAGTGTTCCGCTGTGCCCGATTTTGACGTCTTTCCCTTCTGAGTATGATTATAGCATGTACATGCAGTTTCGTAGAAATTGTAGGAGATAGAAAAACATGGTCAAATCGAACATATTAGGCCTACTTTGATATGGTTTTGATTAAGGATGGACGTTTTATCGACCGGTCAGCAATATATGGAATAACAATATGTAAATTAAAAAATATTGATAGGTTGCCGAGAACTATCAATACGTAGGAATACCTATTAATATATCTTTATACGTCCGAAGATATACTCAAAGTTGGGTTTTTTTAATGGCAACCCTGTATATTTCTCAATATTTCGACTAAAAATTAATTTACCTTTTCATCAATAACATACACTTTATTTGTCTTTTCAAAAATGAAGCCAATATTTAATATTTTAGCTTTTTCTTACAATAATTCCTTATCAAAATAACTAATAAAACATTTAAATAGAATATTTATTAATTTATTAGTATTTATAAATAAATAATAGATAACAAAATAAAATGTTCTGCCTAAAAATAACTAAAATCCGGAACCACTAGTTTTTGATAATACGAAATTATTTATCAAGTAGTCGATGGAAACATCTGAATGTTTAGATGACATTTACGTTAACTCACTAGTGAATAATAAAATTTCGCTATGACGTACGATAATTTATATAAGTTAAATGTGCTAGGATATTACTTTAAATATCGAAAAGATTAGTGTCGGTGCATCCAGTGTGTATTTTGAGAGATATCCCGAACGACATCAACCGAATATTCATTTATTTGGAAAGTCAAAGTGGAATTTAAGATCTTCCTGTAGCAATACTGCCTGAAATTGTGTTTTTTCAATATGGCTTTAATTTTCTTTGATGCAATCCAATATTATTGCTTACTTCTTTTGTTGAACCCTTAGGATTGGTTTCGACACAAGCAAGTGCATTTATTTCATCTAACTCCCGCTTTTCTTTTACGTAAGTTTTGGGCCGAGATTTAATTAATGAACCAAATGTTTCTAAATTCCGCTCTAGCTTTACAAATAAACGAATATTCAGTTGTTGTCGTTTGGGATGGCTCTCAAAAAACAATTGGATGCAGCGACACTATTTTTTCGATATTCAAAAATTAACATTCTAAAATATTTATCTTAAATAAATTTATTCCATCTTGATAAATAATTATGTATTAACAAAAACTATTATTTGGTTTCGGATTTTAATAATTACTTGTTTTATTAATTTTTAGAAAAAAGGTTTATTTTGTTATCGATTATTTATTTATTTACTTAATAAATAATAATAAATTAATAAATAATCGATTTACCTTTTTTATTAATTTTTTTTATAACAGAAAATCGAGCTTGAGTTTGCGTGGTCGATTTATCTCTTATAGTTTCGCCACAACCCTACATGTACGTACAAAAACCACCACCCTCTACATTACTCATGTGAAAATGATCGGACCTTCCGCTTTCAACACTTAATATTAAAACTGACTGAAATTATCACATATTTTCAGTTTATTTTCGCTGTACGATTATTTTGGATTTTTAAGAAAAACTCGTTGAATGTAATTTTTTCCAGAAAATTAGCATAAAATACCTTAAAATTACAAGCATATGTTTACGCTTAAGGCATGTTTTAACAAAATTAGTGTTACCCCAACCCGAACTTTTTTCGATACAAGTAATTATGAAGTAGCCAGTTTGTTAAATAATTTTGTAACGAATTTTCTGAAATATTTATAAAATATATTTGATAGTTTTTTGTCCAAATGGCGTATTTTTCCCTAACATGCATTGACATAAATTTTGTCCTCTCCCCACCAAAAAAAAAAGATTTTTTCCCCCCTGGAGAAAACTCTCGATATTCAACACTGATTTTATATCCTTTTATAGAAAAATTGGTAAAGTGCTTTTATATTTATTACGTTTTGTATTATTGGCTTTTAAAAGAGGAAAAAAAACACAATATTTTAAAATCAACACGACGTCTATATTTTCTAATATAAATAAAAACATGTGGCGTGGAGAGTATGTATATTACCACATGCCACGAAATACGGTACTCTTAGGCGTACTTAGATTTACAAAATGCACAATGTTCCCCTACAAAGCCATTATTTATGTGGGTATTTTAAGCGGTACGGCGACGTTAAGCCCAAGCAGACCAAACCAGAATCAGCCTTTAGACGAAACAAATCTTAACAAATGTTTTGACTAAATATGAAAATTTCGAGTCAATGACACTTGCTTATCGAGTTTGGGATTAAATTTCTAAAGTTACTCAGAACTGAGTACACAAGGGACTTCAGTTAGGTACTTTGCCTGGAAAGGAATGTAACAATATACGATTTCGTAATAATAAGTCATATTTACAGGATAAAATGAACTTTTTTAATAATCTGGAAATAAAGTGCTCACCGACTGAACTGCCAGGTAAAGTAATTGACATATAGTCAAAGAGAGCCCCATTTAGGTTCCACTGTTCGAGAGAGTTAATCATTTTATACAATCTGGATTTCACAGCTCATGGATTTGTTATTAGCTGTCAATTATCTAGGAAGTCCAGAAATTTCGTTCCATAATTTGGAGGGGCTATTCTACATATGGAAATATAAAAAAAATTTCCCCTGAACATGGGCCTGAAAGCGATTAATTTTTAAGATAGAGGGTGTTAAAATTTTTAATATTTTTAGTTTTTTTATGTCTAGAGATATTTAATTCAAATTTGGCACACGATAAACCGTAATTAAAGTCTATAAAACGGCCAAAACACATCTTAGAAAATTATACAGGGTGTAACTTCTAGGCGCAAAAAAGTCTATAGCGCCCTGCTTGGGGACTTGTATCGGACTTCACCGTTTTGAAATAATTTAGAAAAATTTGTTTAAAATCATGGACAGCTTTTATTATTTTTAGCATCAGCTTTTATCATTAAAACTGCTGCTCATAATAAGTGGATCACTAGCATTTTTAAGGTAAACTTGAAATGAAATATTTCGAAAACCAAAAGAATCGGCATGCGCCTACTCTAGTCTAGTTCACAAACTCGAGATGGTGTTAATTCTTGCTACTGCTAGTAAAAATATGAGGTCTCATTGGACTCGGAATTACGTCTAGAAAAATGTGCGAAAGTTTCAAACCCGCACATAAACAATTTCAAAAGTTATTAAGAAATTAGGATTTTAAAAAAGGGGTTTAGTTTTTTGCAAATGTCTCAGAAACAATTAACATTTAAGAAATTTTCATAATAGATTCTTAAAGAGGAAGAAATTTCCTATAAAAAAAATTTACTATAGGAACTCCGAGAGGAACTCTATCTCCATTACTAATAATTTTAATTTAATGGTGAAAATAGAGCACTGCGCGGCCAGCGCTAAGCCGTTACCATGCCCCAAAACCGGCCGTTACAAGTAAAATAAAAATTTTATACCATTAAATATTAATTTAAAAATGTAAAAAAATTATGGTAAACTTGAAGGAACAATATTCCGCTGAAAAAAAGTTTTGGCACTAATATTTCATAAAATGAGCCTATTGTTAATTAACGATTTTTTTAGAGTCCTCGTTTAGGTATATTTCGAGTCGGATAATTGTCAAACAAAAGCCACTAAAATTATTTCGCTTCATGGAGAATTTATTACAACTATACTATATGATATTATGACATCGCGTTTTTTTTTTTAATTATTATAACCTATTAGTTATTCATTATCGAAACTAACAACAAACTAAACAAATTAACATTTTTGTTAGATTCAATAATTAATAACTAATAAATTCTAACAATTAAAAACATCGCAATCACATAATCTCATATAGTATAGTTGTGATAAAGTATCTATGAAGCGAAATCATTTTAGTGGCTTTATTATATTATCCGACTTGAAATCAAAACGAAAATACTAAATTAAAAAAAAATGATAATTAACAATAGGCTTATTTTATGAAAAATCAGTGAAAAAATGTTTTTCAGCGGGGTATTGTTCCTGGAAGCGTTTAGAAAATACCATAGTTTTTTTATTGTTAAATTAGTATTTAATAGTTTAATTTTTTTTACTTGTTACGTCCTGTTTTGTGGCAGATGTGGCCTTAACGGCTTAAGCGCTCGCCGGGCGCAACTATATTTTCAACATTAAAATTATTAATAATAGAGTTCCTAGTGTCAAACTTTTTATAGGAAATGTCTTCCTTTTTAGGAATCCTTTAAATCTTAATAGTTTCTGAGTTATTTGGAAAAAACTAAACCCCTTTTTTTACCTTAATTTGTTAATAACATTTGAAACTTGCGTGCGGGTTTGAAACTTCTCCACATTTTTTAAACGTCGTTCCAAATCCAGTGAGCCGTCACTCATATTTCTACTAGCAATAGCAAATCCTTTGTGAACAAACTAAAATCATAATTTTTCCAAACCAGTAGGTGCATTATTTATACAGGGTGTATAAGAACGATTTTTTCTTTAACATTCATAATTCCGAGATTTCTAGAAACATGTTTTAAATTTTTCTTCTAATATATTTTTCGAGCGAGTAACTTTAAAAAAAAAACAAGTTTTTCAGTTTCTAAGATAGCTTTTCTTTTTTGAGTTATCCCGATTCTTTCAAAAAATGCGCAATTTTTAAAAATCGCTTTAGACAATTATTCAAAATTATTTAGTCTCCATTTTTTACAAAGGTGTGCATAAAGCTGAAATATACGCGCTTTCTTAACGTCTGTGCTCTGTAAGGATTAGAGCTGTTTTTAATACACCCAAGTGGCTAAAAGCTAGTTTTCTTCCAAGAATAAGTAAATTATGCTCCCGAAATGTTTTCACAATTTTTTTAAAAAGTTTGTCACAGTATATTTCTTTATTTGAAAATGTACATGCATGTTGGCTCCTTCATTACATGAGGCTACCTTATTTCAGGATTTAACAATTTAAACGAAGAAGGTTCTTAGTTTCATCTGTACTTTTAAGATATTTTATTTTTGTATATACAGCATGTTCGGTTAAGGACACAACATTTTAAGTCTATAATAAACTAGGGCATAAACTAATTTATATCTAAAACTCCGGGAAATGATTTTTCTCACGAAAATAAGAAAAAAGTTCATATAAACCGTGACCCGTAAACGTTTCGTTGTCGAGATACAAGGTTTTAAAATGTCAATTTTTTTTTGTATTTTTGGTATACCTCATACATTTCAAAACATTTTTATCTAAACACAATTAATTCACAACAATGGCACACGTTATAGTGTGACTAATGCCAATAAAGCGACTAAATTAAAAACATAAGATATAAATCATTTCCCAGAGTTTTAGACAAATTAATTTACACCCTAGACTGAAAGGGTTTTCTTTAAACCAAACATCCTGTATTTGAAAAATAACATATCTTAAAAGTACAAATGAAACTAACAAACTTATGTTCTTAAATTTTTAAATAATTGTACAAATTCTGAAAAAAGATAGCCCCACTTAATGAACAAGCCACCATGCACATACTCAATTAAATAAAGATATTACGCCTACGATAAACTTATCGAAAAAGTTGCAAAACAGTTTCTACAACAGAATTAACTTATTATGTTTGTGGAAAAGAACTAGGTTTTATTCAATTTGTTGTATAAAAAAACAGCTCTAATCTTTACTGAGCACAGAAGTTGAGAAAATTTATATATTTCAACTTTATGCATGCCACTGTAAAAAATGGCTGCTTGGGTTGAAAAAATCAATAATTCTCTAAAAAGAATGTTTAAAAATATGCAAATTTTTTTGAAAAAATCAGGATAACTCAAATAAAAAAGAAAAAATGTATCTAAAAACTGAGAAATTGAAAATTTTTATTAACTGCTGCAAATACTGGCCACATACCTCTTTTGGTTGTCGAAATATTTGACTTCAAAGCTAGTGATTCACTTATTACGAGCAGTAGTTTAAATTACAAGCTAAAACCCATTAAAAGTGTTCATGATTTTAATTACATTTTGTCTAAATTACTTACTTCCTAAACTCTCAAAAAAAAAAAGTTTTTAACAAATAAATTAAAAGAAATAATAAAGTGCTTATTAACATTTGGACAAATACCTCAAGTAGGCATTGCAATATTTATCCAAGTATTTTATTCATTAAGATACTTTTTTTTGTAATCTTTAAAGAGGTTATAAAACAATTAGGAACTGATTTTTTCATAACGCTTGTCTGAAGTTAAGAAAAATAACCTTAACCCAAAACTATTACATAGAATATATTATATAAAATTTGCTAAAAAAAAATCAGTAAATTTCCTTTATACATGCATGTTTTTCGTCAAAAAAACTTGAACCTTGAAAAGTAAAAGTGTGAAAGGAGGGTAATTTTTTCATGATTACATTATTTCCCTTTTACAAGAGAAGTAAAAAATCCTAGTTACTTTCATATTTAATATTTTTCTATGTCTTATAATAATGCATTATTACTGTGTTTTAGATTATATGTACCATTAGTAAACAAAAATTACACATATTGCATATCAATAGCAAATTAAGTGAAAATCAGAATAAAAGCATTTCAATAATTCTATTGAAAAAGTGTATTTTGGTAATCTAAACTATAAATCAAATTTATTTTATGGTCATAATAAATATTTTTAATGAACCTATTAAATTAAAAAACGCCAATAAATGAATCAGTGTATTATGCAAATTACTGTTATATTACCTAATGGCAATTGAAATAGGTATTACCAAACACATAAAACACTTAATTACACAATTATTCAGGCTTAAAAATTTGTACATTAGTGTTCTTATAAACTTTCTTCTTGAAAATGTCTTGGTTTCTAAAGAGATTTTTAAAATATCCTAGCTCTCATATGCAGCAGAATGACTAGCATTTCTCTTAACCCCTGTAAATTTATAAATATCTACATTAACAACATGCAGTGTGTGTCATAACAAAAGGACAAAAAGAAGAAAAGCTATTACTGAAGAAAATCAATTTTGTGTTTTTCTTTCATAGTTAAAACATATATAACTTTATGACTTTAGAAAATCCTCAAAAAATCTAGGATGGTTTGATACATATTGTCACAAGAATTATTAAATTTATATGAAACTTCAAAAAATAATCGGTATTTTGGCCTGTCAATGCTATTGAAATAATTGAATATGATGGCTAGATGTGATATCAATGTCATGTTTTTTTTTCTTTTTAATGAGCCAATTGAACCAATTGATTCCCTGGAAAAAGAGGTGATGGAAAAACTGAATAGGCCTTCATTTCAAAATATGACAAAACAGATTTTTTAATTTCTATTTTACGAAAATGGCAAAGATTAAAATTTTATTTTGCCAAAAATTAAACGGCAAGATGAGGAAATTATTGTATGTTGATTTAGGAAAAAGATATTAAACAACAATGAACAATGTGTCACAAGTGGTGGCATATATCATTTATATCATTGATGATTCCTGAAAAGACCTTTGAATGAAATCTTCACCCTTAGATGGCAACCTGCTAATAAGGCCTGGCAGTGTTGCCAAACTTAAAAATAATTATTTTATTGAAATACGCAAAAAGTTTCTGGTTTGTAATATATACATTTTTTTTTTAAATTTTGGAGTAAAATTATCTTCTATAAAGGTGCCTGGCATAATAAATAATGAAGGTTATGTAAGGTTACAATTCATTAACATAAAATAACAATTCTTTATAATCATGAAAATTATAAGAGAAAAATGGTCCAATTTTGAGACAGGTTGAAGCCTTAAATTAAAATGAAAAACGAAAATTTCAAGCCCACCATATGTTAAAAATTAAAGCAAAAGTATGTTTAATTATATGAGCAACTAGATCTAAAATTAGGTCTTAAATCGCATCTTTAAATATTTTGACACTATAAACTACAATAGTACTGCTACACACCCCATACATATACAATTATTTGCAGATTGTTCCTTGACCTACCCAATTATTGGATCATAATATTATTATTTCGTCTTTTACTACCAATACTTAAGTGTACTATATATAGAAATTAATTCAAATCACAAATGCGCATTGTTCCTTGAAAAAAAAACACTGACCTAAAAAATTACAACATCCTTCATGATATAGAAAAACTTCCATGTAGTAAAAATCTGAAGTATGAGTTAAAATTGTTTTAAACGTTATATTGCCAGAAGGTTACTTTGAATGAGTAAGAACATCATGACTCACATGGTTTTAAGATCATGTTTGATTTAAGGTGAAGTTTAAACATATTTTACATATAAACAAATCAACTGTATAACAAGTTGATATAAATTTACTTCAAAATGGAATGAATTCTTTAATAAATCTTAAAAAGCTTTGAAAACACAGTACGATTATTCGGCATAAAAATCATTATGTTAAACAACACGATTAGGCCAATAAAAAATAAGTAAACAAATTTAAAAAAAGAGGTAAATTGGGCGTTGCTACAACAAATGCGAAATGTATTATTTTAAACGTCAAATGTCAAAACATAAACATGGTTAGGTTAAAATCGATGTAAATTCTCGAAAAACAACTTTTTAAGAGTCAAAATATTTGGCTTACCTCGGTCAATCTCTCTGTAATTTCTTGCTGCTCCTCTTCAGTTAGATGTGAATCCAAAGTGGAAGCCATTGTATTAAAAAAGTTCGTAAATCACTCAAAAAAATCCCTAAATAACACTATACCTAACGATAAGTATACGCGCTGAAGGCACGGCAGCAGAACATGTACCGAACGCTCTCTAGTTTCAACGTTTGAAGCACGTTTGCTGGAAAGTATCGAAAATTCAACGCTGTTGCCACTTTAAAAATCCCACTCACTTTACCTTTTCTGATAAGACGCGTTGTTGCCGGCACTACTCAAACTATTTCCGTACTTGCTGTTCTTTCCAAGATAGATTTTACTATAATTCCAAATGTTAGGTACAATTCTCTTAAACACATGAAAAATTCACAAATCTCAAATCTAATTTACTTCCTAATGCAGCAAAACATCTACCAGAAAGATATTAATAAAACGTTAAATATATTTTTAATGACGCAAGAAAATATTGCTAATTAAAAAAATATGTCTAAATATTCAATTAAATTATGTTTTAAACTTTTCATTATTGTGGTAATAATTTCATTTGCTTTTAATGCATTTGTGCATGCAACTTTTAGTGTGAGAAAATTGTATGAGTTTCCGTCTAATATTTCAAAAATCTCAAATAAAACTCACCACCTGGCAACATTGTAAGAAAGGGTAAATGAGTTGCGAGAATTAACGAAATACGTCGCAGGTTCCCCGAAGAACTGACAGAACATACATAGAAGTAGGTAGATTAGATTTCTTTAGTTATAATTCAAAGAAATTGCTGTCATCTCATTCAGCATTTCTTTTAAATTTAGAGGCACTGTAAATTTTTGATAGCTTTGACATTAGACGTATTGTACTTTATGAATTTGGGCAATTTTTAGTAAAAACCAAAACATTTAGGGTTTTCAAAAATCTATTGGTAAAGAAAAAGTAATTAAACAGTACGAGTCATAAAGTTTGGTCCCGACAAAACAAAAGTTTTTTTAAATGTAATACCCTGTATATTATATGTCCATCAAATGGGTCTCTTCTTGCTGTTTATAAATATACTAAATTTGATACCATTATCTATAAAAACACCGTAGGAAATTGAAAAAGCTTTCTGGTTACCTGCCTTTTTTTGTTTTTCCTATATTATCTTTTTTTTGCGTAGGTAGATACTAATTATTTTTCAAGTGTAACTGGATTTAAATTTCGAATGCACACATAATTACAAAAAAATACATCAATATAATTATAAGAATATCATTTTATTAATATGCCTTAATTCAGCTAAGCTAAACATACTTAAAAATATATTAAAACCTAGTGCGCGATTTATTTCAGCTTCTTAATTTTTGTTAAAACAAGTGCTAAAAGGTGGTATTTTCTTCAAGGCCTAATTTATTACCATTTCTAGCATAAAATAATCTTTACAAACATAAAATATAAATAAATCCGCAATATTTGCCATTTAATTTCATAAGATAGAGAGAAACATAGATCCTCCAATACTACGGGTTGCCTATTTAGCAAATCGCCTCAGGCGGTTCCACAGTCAGTAATCATTGACGTATTATACTACGATGGACTGGCCCACTAGCAATAAACGACGTGTATTAAAATGTGGAAGAGACTAGAAAGAGAGAACCGAGAGAGAGATGGAGATAGGTGTGGCAGAAAATACGGAGAAAGTATACGTACGAAGTAGAAGACGGGGTGTTTTAAACAATATTTTGTTAAATAGTGCAATCATCGGTGGAATTTAATAAATTGCCTGATAATCTAAGGAATATAAAAAATACCAATACATTTATAAAACGCGTTAAGATGCATTTGCATATAATTAAGAATGAAATATCGTTATTGAGAGTTTGAGTCATGAGATTTGTTGACTGCTTAAATTAGTGAAATTAAAGTAATTTGGCTATTAGATTAGTTTAGATAAACACTCACTTAAGTTAAAAATATTCTGAGTACTTACCAGTGCTTAAAGCACTCTTTAAAGGATTTTAGAAAACATATTGTTAAAGTTTGTAATCATTGCTAAATAAAAAAATGATGTGGATAGTGTACCTATGTTTTATTATATGCGAAATAAAGGGAAGGATGAAGATAATAAAAACAACCATTTAAAAAAAAAATCAATTTTTATTACATTACACATAAATGAAAGGTTATAAGTCGAAAAATATTACCCTTACAATTACTGGGGTCAAAATATCTAATCTCAGTCCCAAACTTCATACTGTAGTGTGTGATAACATGGTGTTATAATTACTTGATTTCTTTAGATTTTTTACATGTCTGGACATAACTTAGGTATATGGGCATCATAGAGCTAGTGTTTTTTTTTTCGAGTCATGATATCTTTACTAGCTAAACTTTTTACCTGTGACCCCGTCTTTAATTGGCTTACTTATAAGTAACCCTATGCACATTTAAACTGTTAGCTGCTGCTTTACCATCGGCTTTACCTTATGGTGTAATTTTTTATTTCAATTTAGGATTATATGGGCTAGAACATTTAACATATTTAAAGATGTTGAAAATGTTTAGTTTAAATATTCGAAATACTGATATATCTAGTAATTTTAATATTAAATCGATCAATGTAGGGCACCTCACAACTGCACTGAGTCCGCTGGGTGTAATTGCTAACGGTTATTCATAATCGAGAGGTTGACCCTTTTTGTCATGTAAGTTTTGTATTAGGAAACTATGTAAAATGCTATACATGTTGATATGTGACAAATAAACTATTTTTGAATTTGAATTAAAGAGTGTTTCTTGTTACTTTGAAATGAGAGGACACACAGAAATGAAGTATATTTGTAGACAAAATTTAAAAATAAACTATTGGTGACTAAAAATTATTGTTTTTGTTAGCTTGTGTCTTATCCTATTATTTATTTCATTGTTTGTTGAATTTATATGATGAACTCTTATTGTAAAGTAGTGTTTTAATATTAGCCGTATTAGCTGTAAAACATGCTAGAGGATCTTGCTCCAAGCAATGCTCTGACAAAGATGTAAATAACTGTGTTACATTTAGCTGTCTTAAAGCCAAACAGATTAATTTTAAAATTAAATTAGATGTTGTAAAATTTTGCTGTGTTCTTATTATACTTTCAGCAACAAGGCAAATCTTTACAACATCTTTAGACGGCTTGCAAAGCCCCCCCCTGTTTTTTTTATTAAGTAACATTGACCATGAGACATTATTCGTTACTGAAGAAGCACACACATTACAGTTTAAAGTTCTTACAAGTTTTCTAGATACAAATCCTGCAATATATTCTGTAACATCATTTAAATATATACAATTAGTAATGTTGTTGAAATTAGAAATAAAACTGTTATTAATTTCTTCAGATAATTCAAAATTTTCTTCTAGAGTATCTAAAGTATTATTCTTATAATTTACACTAATATTTAAAATGGATGTATTATCCTGGGATAAACAATTGGCACTGTCTGGGGAAATTATTTCGCTATGTACTAATAGGCGTTTAAAGGCATTTTCAAACTGCCATGCCGTTGGGTTGTTTGAAAAGCCACCCCTTCGTCGTACAGCAGAGAAAAACATTTCCAAGTGATCTTGGCTTAATTTGTATGATAGAAGAAACTGTAAAATATCTGTTTTTACCAAGTCATTAAAAATTCCTTGTAGACTTAATATGCATACAATTAAGCCAAGAAAACCAGTTTTCCTGTTACTAATTAAAATATTTTCTCCCGTAGGTCCTGTTAAAGTGCTTAAATAGTTCACAAAATGATCAATAGAATTTTTTAAGAAGTTTTCACTTCCTTTAAAAAGTGGTCTTTTATATGAGAGTTTACTATAAGCATTTCGAGTGTTCAACAAGTCAAAAATGTTGTTAATATTTTTACAAAACTCGACTGTTCCTTCACTTTCTTGAAATGCTTGTATATTTAAATCCTTGTCACAGTACTCTAACGCGTCTGCCACACTTAAGCTAAATGTTTGGACAGCAAGTTTTACTTTCATTTTTTCTTTAGAATACTGGATATGCCTAGAGCGTATTCTTGTGGCACAGTGAAGGCCAGACTCATTCTGTAAATTAACTAACTCACCAAACAGTGCCCATTTAATTATTCTGCCCTCGCCATCCTGTAGCTGTCCCCAGTCACCCAAAGCATTACGAATTAACTTTACCATATGGCAAGCATCAAGAATAATATATATTGTTTCTTTATTGATAGGGTTTAAAAAATAAGGTTTTATGTTCGGAAAGTGCAAGTTAGCCCCTAATATATGGGACATAGCTATATTTGAAGCACATCCATCAAAAGTCAAACTCTTGAAATTCCAGTGTCTCCAAGTTGTTGAAGACAACCTATTACCAAGTTTGCCTTTTCATCACCAGATAATGAATTTATTAAAAAATAAGCCACTGGCACTTTCCATCTGCAATTGTACCCAACCACCATAAAAACCAGTACATTTTTAGCTCTTGGTAAAATATCGCTTTCCTGTAAACCTGTACCAAAGTTTATATACCCAACATGTCTACTTCCTGTCCACTGAACATGCTCTCTAATGGACATTTCATCAATCATTAAACCAGCCACCAATTTCTTGCCCTTTTGTTCTTCTAGCCGAACTTTATTTTTAATAGCATTTAGTGCTTGAGAACTATATCCTGGTGACCCGTCAATACTACTATACCATTTGGACAGGGTTCTAGGATGTGGCAAAGACTTAATACCAAATATACGACGTACATAGTCATATGCTGATGACGAATACAAATTCAGAGTCAGAGCAAATGACCTTAATTCTGGAGTATATTTAGCACATACACCTTTTTTTAACTGTCTAAACAATATTTCCTTGATGGTACCTGGAATACTTTCCTAAAAAAGTTAGTTATTTTAAAAAAGTTATGAAAATTTATAAATACCTCCACAAAAAAAAATAGTCTGTTAAGTTCAACCTACAACATACAAAAATCATGCAATATCTACTATAAAATTAATTATCAACCTTTAATATAAATGACTGGTCTGATGACAATTTTTTACTTCTTGTTAATTCATCCAATAGTGCATTTAGATTCTTTATTTTTTGTTTTAGTCGACTGATTTTACTCTGGTAATATTTATTCATTTTTTTATATCTACAAACAGTTTGATTAGCAATTTTCCAAAATTTCTTCCTCTTTTCTTGAAACTCTAAATCACTTTCCTGGAAATCCCCAAAGACTATTGGATCCCGTCTATTTCTAAAAATAGAAAATACCTACAGATTTTTGTCAACAACTTAATACTGTTATAAATAAGTGAATTTGAGCCTTATAGGGAGAGTTTTTATTACAGCCAATTAAACTTGCGATCTAATCTCTATAATGAACAATGCCTTATTAAGCAATTGTACATATTCCTTACCTCACAAAAGGTTTTTTTTCTACACTGGAAGATGATTTTATTTCATTGGGTATATTAATTACTTTATCTTCAGGCCCATTATTAACTTCTGGCACTAAATCAACTTCCATAGGGTCTACTTCAGGAAGTACGTTAGTACTGCATCCTGCAACAGCATTTCCTAAAAATGTATATTTATATTTAAACTTTATGAATATTATTAAATATTTGTTTTAAAGTGATATATGTTTTTATATTATAACATTATATTACTTAGAGGGTGTCTTATTTTATCAGCAGAATAATCATCAATTATTAATTACAGTCACCCTTACCTTGGTTTACATTAACTCTTCTTGTAATGGGTTTACGCTTCCTGATAACTTTGATTAAATGAGCAGGAAAATCAAATTGTGATGGAATTGCTTGCTTTTTTAATACCCGATTTCCATGAACATTGACCTCATAGTCATCCTCTCTAAAATGATTTTCACAAATAACAGCTGTACTGCCTGGATTATAATTATTCCTTCTAACAGCATGTACCCATAACTTTTTTAAGTTATCATCTTTTGGAAATCTAAAAAACATCATTAAAGAGCATGAGTTGTAATTATTATACAAGTACCTACAGTTATTTTATTTTCGGACTGTTAAATAATGTTATTAATATTGCTTTTAATACCTAACCTATATAAAACTATTTACCTGTGAAATTTTATTTTCTCGCCTTTTTTCGCTCTTGTAGTACAATTAACAGCAGAACACGATCTCATTTTAATACAAATATGCCACAAAATAACAATAATAAATGATTTACAATACAAAAGCGCATGCAAAAGCACGAATAACACAAACAACAAGTGATTTGGCGGGCAAACGAAAGATTTTTTGCCACGACTCGCGCTATCTCTCTCAACATTTCTCTCTCCCACTCCGAAGTCATTGATTATTGGGCAGTTGGCCCAGTCCATCCTCCTAGTATAATATGTCAATGTCAGTAATATGTGCTTGAGATTGTCTGTGCTCACAGGCGGTTGTCAATTTGAATTGAACCAGCTTCTGCAGGCAATCACACACCGATATCGAACACTTTATTTACAAACTGGGTCACGGTGCCTGCTAATATTTTAAGTTAGGTAACTGGTACGTTAGAATATGCCACAAATATAATAAATATTACCCGCTGGTTTGAAAAGTGACAGCGGCTGCTAATCGTAATAAGTAAAAATACAAATTAGTGGTTCTAAAATAGGTGACAATTTTAAAGTTGGAACTAAATATAACGTTTATACCCTATATTTCAATAAAGTATCTGACAAAACATCGAAAAACACATACAGAAACAACGTTTGAAGTAAACGTTTGACGTAATTTGAATCGCAACAACAAATATTTTTCAATGTGCTTCCTATTCATTCGTCGTTTATTTCCACGAAGTATAAACAAGTTTGTTGAATGTCCAACATAGGCTTTCTAGCTCGGTGGTAGGAAACCCGGCTTTGGATGTGGCGCATAAATCCCCCTTCAGGCGTTTTCGGGCTTTATTAACAAAACTTATAATTATTTAAAACACGGATTAGGTTAGGGTAGGATTGATTAGTTCTGCTGTAAAGAAAGGGGCAACAAAAATTTGAGATTATACTAAATCCGGATTTTTTTTATTAACATAACCTATACTGTTAGGTTGATCTGTCGTTAAGTTAGTCCAGTCCAGGTTCGTCGATAAAACCATCATTAAAGCCGTAAACCATCATTACAGCCATAAAAATCACACGCCAAAACATCGAAAATCAGATTTTCAAGAGGCATTCTAAAGTGATGGGATTGATGGAATATGGAGCGGATTTACGATCTTGTCCAGTGTCGGTAACAAGAATTTCAATTGCCGGCGGAACATACTAAGAACAATGTAGACTGTTCAGTAGAGTCCCCGAAACTCCTCGTAGAGGACAGACCTCTGTGTTCTTAACATAAGTGGTTGGTTCCGTTCCACGTGTTCGGTTTTGCTGTGTTACTTCCGGGGGGTGCAAGAGACTCAAACGCTCAGAGTGGAAAATAATGACCCCGCCACAAAGGGAGCAGACGCTGTGAACGTGGGAGGCCTAGTTATTCCTGCATTCTATCCTGTCCGTCTGTCCAGTTCTGCATAGAATATATAGCGTAATGCCTGCTATGTGGCAGGAGTCGGTGGGGTACAGGGATGATTTAAAAAAAAGGGCCATCTCGAGATACCAGTAGTACGTCCTTAAGGGGCGACCTGGGGAAACCAAGATGTATTAGAACAAAATAAAAAATAGTAGTACCGTTCAACGATTTACGGAGAGAACTTTGTTTGACAAACCGTAGTCGTTACCTATTGGGTTGGAGAATGGTGCTGAGAGCATAAAAGTGGCATCCGACTCAATATTGAAAGGAAGGAAAGAAAAAAAAGATTGTTCAATATGTTCCTATTATTTCCCCAAGTTCCCGTTTATTTCCGCGGTGTATAAACAAGTTTTGTTAAATGTTCAGCACGGGCTTCCTAGTTCGAGGTAGGATGCTCGGCTTGCAAATTTTTTATAACATTATTTTTATAAACATCTGCACGAGTCCCACCGCTTACCGAGATTTTTTTGTTGTTGGCACGAAAAAAAATTGTGTTTTAAAAAGCGGATTGCGTTTAGGTTAGTCCTGGCTAAGTTCTTTTTTTCTTGGGTTGATGTAAAAAATCGTATCTATATATATATATATATATATATATATATATATATATATATATATATATATATATATATATATATATATATATATATATATATATATATATATATATATATATATATATATATATATATATATATATATATATATATATATATATATATATATATATATATATATATATATATATATATATATATATATATATATATATATATATATATATATATATATATATATATATATATATATATATATATATATTATATAGATACGATTTTTTACATCAACCCAAGAAAAAAAGAACTTAGGCTAAAGCAGCATTAACTCTAAATCAATACCCTAAAAAATTAGTAAATAAATTATTCAAAAGCAGAATACATAAATATTATAATTCTGAAAATGCCATTATTACATCAAATCTACCTAAAACAAAATACATTTCTCTGCCTTTCATAAATGGTTTATCCCAGCAATTTCAAAACCTTTTTAAAAAATATAACATCACGACAAGTCACAAAGCCTATAACTTATTATCAAAGAACTTCAGCAACTTAAAATCGAAAACGCCAATTAATAAAAAAAGCAATATAGTCTATCAGATCCCTTGCAATAATTGTAACGGTGTTTATATTGGACAAACAAGCCAATACTTAGAAAATAGACTGAAAAGTCACAAATAGGATAAAAAGAACAGCACCGCATTAACACACCTTGAGATGTCCAAAAAACATACTTTCAACTACGAACAAGTGAAAGTATTAAAATCCGAACCTCAGTTGAAAAAAAGAGAATTTTTTGAGATGGCTGAAATTCAAAAAAACAAAAACGCCATAAATGACAAAAAAGACATAAACAACCTAAAAAAATTGTATATATCTTTACTATAACAGTGTTCGCTCAGTCGCTTGTAATTTGTCTGTAATAAACGTCCACAATATTTGTAAAATGTAAATTAAATATGTGTAGTATATGTCAGATATGTGGATTATGTATACTTTTTAGTCAACTATTTTACGTTCTATGGTAAGTCCTAAATTTTTAATACTTTATAAACTTAAAAAAATAGTGCTAAACAAATTTTAGGTTTGAAAAAGACCAAAACTATGGTCGAAACGTCACCTTAGAAACGAAATATATGTTTAAAAATATGTACTAATTTTGTTGTTAATGTATTGACCTCAAACCAAGAAAAATTAGAAATATATATATATATATATATATATATATATATATATATATATATATATATATATATATATATGTAAACGGCTATTGGTCAGCCCGTACAATATATGAAGCGTTCTTTAGTTAGCCCACGAGAACGTAGGGTAGCCCGGTTTTGGGCTCACCAACGTATCCCAGTGTATATAGTGATAATTGGACATAATTAACCTCAAAATGATATTTTGCAGATTTTAGGTTGGGCCGACATTTGTACCCTCTATACGTAGCTTATATGCTATCTACTTCTGCAACCTTTATTTAGGGGGCGCTCTTGTAACATTATACATAGATGATGTGAACAGACTATTGGTCAGCCCGATTTTATACAAACGCTTCTAGCGTACAGCATTTTGGTTAGCCCACACTCTGGCAACCCTGGATTTTATATAATTTCCCATGAATATTTGAATTTGATATTATATATCTCCAGCTCTTTGCGATACTAAATTATGAAAAGAAAATACCTCGCATAATACAATATATTTGGTCCCTTATATTTTTAACCAAATTTTGATTGCCAAGTAAAGATTACATAATAATATATAATTTGAAGACAGACTCTAAATTTTTTTGTATTTTTTCCTTTCCAATTCGAAAAAAAATCAATGGTTGTTTTAACAGTTTTATTTCTTTAAAAAATGTAATTTAACAAACTGAAACATTTCTTTGAAAATTTTGTCAAAATAGCAGTAACAACAGGTGAAAATAAAAAAGTAGTAAAATTATTTTTGTCTAAAACAATTGTAAACGTATGCTTTAATTACAACCCAGTTTCTGTCTTTAAAAAGTGTTGAATATTTTCTCTTTAATTCTTCCACTTCATGTTTTTTAGGAGCAATTTTTTCCTCTATGTGCTTATCAAAAAACTGCCTTACAATTCTACTTTGTTCCTTAGACCAAGATTGTCTTTGAGTAGTCTTTTCCTTCTTTGAAGCTGGGCGTGGTGTACGGACGTCTAACACCAAATAATATATGTACTACGTCTAAAACGATAAAGGTCAGTTTGCTGGAAGTGATATTTATTAAGCAAATATGCGCTATAAAATAATACCTTCATTAGAGCTGCAAGAAGTCAAAGAAGAGTCACTTTCTACTGTATTTTCATTTTTCATTGCCGTTTGTTTTCCAGCAACCATTTTAGGCTTCTTCTGTGATCTCAGTGAATTATAAGCTTCAACATTTTTACCTTTAAATTTATCGGCCTTTAACACAGTACCAACTTTCGAATTATATCTGGACTCGTAGTCTGAATCATCTGATGACTCTATATCACTAAGGTTAATTTCATCCAGGGATTTTCCTTTGTATTGACCTCCTTTACCTTTATTAATGGCAATAAGTATTTTTGAAACTTTTGCAGTTTGAAATACATCTTGAGGTAACCTAAATAATAATATTAATAAGAATTTTATATATTATCCGTTTGCTTGTCTTAAAAATGACAAGTATTAATTATTATTCAGCAAAATTTCAAGATACAAGGGAAGGTATAAGAGGTAGAAAAGTATGAAGAAGAAGTACGAGAAGCAAGAGCCTTTAGGCTATAACTGTAAATGCCACCAGGATCTTAAAATCCACACGCACGAGTAGAGCCAAGAATTCATTGAGTGCTCCTAAATCATGAGGTTATATACTCCCACTAGAAGAACGGGGTTCTTAGTCATCTAATCTATGCGATAAGAACGGATAGGTGTGTCGTAATTTTTGTCCTCTGCGACTTCAGTATACATAGGTACTAGTTTGTAGGAGAGTAGGAAGAATGTCCTACAGTAGACCCACTTGTAGAGGAGATGATGATAAGATGATAGCAGTAAAAAGAGATGGAAAGGCAGGTGGAGAATCATTTTCTGGTCATCAGTTAAAAATCCTTGAGAGAGAACGAATGAACATTGAATTATTATTTGATTACTTGATAAAAATTCAGGAAGCTAATTGTAATAGTAATAGTGTGTAGCTGATGATAACTGAAACTTAATTTTGTATTAAATATGTGACTGTTTATACATAACTAAAATTAGAAAATCGTGCGCCGAGTATAATTATTTCTAAATACCTGTAATATTCTTGGTGGGTTTTTTTTGTGTGGCCCATAAAACTGGCAAACTGCTCCATTTCAGTCTCGCTAACATTCATGACTTGAAGGACTGTTGCTATTTGTTTCCTAAGTCTAGTAGATGTAAACAGGTCTTTATTTGTAACACCAGACAAATCAGATAATTTTTTTAAAATGTGATAACCACTAAGCCATCTGTTTGTAGTTTTTGGATTAGCAAACAAATATTCATTTGAATCAGGTACACATTTCGACCTAACGGATAACATGGTATCAATGAGAAGTTGAATTTTTTTGGGAAAGAGAATAGCCACAGGCTTGCTACCTTTACCCCCAGCTATAACTCTTTTAAAATGTTTTGTTAACAAGTTTTCGATTTCTGTGAGAGATTCTAAAAACTCCTCAGCGTTGTTAGATTTTGTATTACTTGTGTAAGTGTTTAGCTTTAAAAACTGTACTTCTCCTATGCGTTTCCTGTTGATTAGTAAAGTCAAAGCCATAACACACTCTGATAATTTCCGAAAATGAATATCCACCTGTTCATTTTTCTTGATATATTCGGAAGCTTTATTTGCTTGATCCATAACATATTTTTGAAATTGCTGAAGTTCTGAAGTAAGAGGAAATATTTTTGGCTTCTCCCATTGCTTTTCATTCAGATCTTTTAGAGCAAGGCTAGAAATTTCTGAATTAAAATGGCAAGAAATTAATGCCCTTAGACGTTTGATATTTTTAAGTGCAGTTTCTGAGTTTTCACAGTTTATGAATCTGCTTTTTTTAATAATAAGCTTACTTGCAATATCGCAAACTTGAATTAATCTAGTGCTCATGTGAAGTGCCAAACTAGGAGATTTGAAACTTTTAGTCTCCTCATTGTATCCACTAATTACTTTTGTAGAATTTACAATATTATCAAAGTACTCGGGTTTAAGGACTTCCATTAAATTTTGAATTCCAGTTGTTTCCTTCAAAGCAATGAGGAGCCTTCCCAGCTCTCTAAGTTTATTAGATACCATTGTAGCTAACTGCACACGTTTATGTCTTTTCAGCTGACTCTCGCCATAACTGCAAATTAATATATCTCCAATAACTGTTCTAGATATTTCGTCCACACGCATTTTATTTAAAACTTCTGTTTTTAGTCGAAGAGAGTCATAAAATTCTTTATTTTGGCCTGTACAAATATAAAAAGCTTGGGATTCTGATAAGTGGTTTTCTCTTAATTTTGTTTTATTTGTATTCATTTTACATTTTTTTTTGTGTCGCCTCAGGTATTCTTTTTTAAAAAACCCTAAACAGAAATTGCAGGGAAAGTAATCATTTCTAGACTCCTCAGCCCTTGGACGCCTAACAGGGCGAGTTTTTTCCATTTGACTGTTAAGTAAAAAATTTCCCTGCCTACGAAGGCTGTCTAATAAAATTTTTCTTTTATTGTCATTTTTGGTCAACGTTAATATTTCTCTCACAGCTCCTTCATTTTCATGTCTTCGTTTTAAGTGCCGTGGAAAATGTGTAACCTCAATATAGCAATATGGACAAAAGCTTTTTTTTGTCCAGCGTCTATGATTATCAATTTTCTCTAAGTTTGAAGATTGCTCATCCTAAAATAAAATTAATAAAATATCTAATTTAAACAATGTTTCATTACATTACCGCAACCACTACTCCAAAATTATGAAGAACTCTATCTGTGTTCTTAACAGTAGTTACTTTGGGCACCACAGGTTTATGTATAGTATGCATGATTTCAACTGAATTTGGACCCTAAAGAACATAATATACTATTACTTTGTTCAATAAACGTAACTCTCAGACTGATAAAACTAAAATTATTATAAGAGAAAATTTTGTGGGAAATTAACCAAAAATATAGAATGTTAAATTACTTCAGGTATTAAGGAAACTTTAAGTAAACTTGTAACACATTTATCTGTACCATGAACTAAATTCTAATAAGCTAAATAACGTACCTCGAGAACGTTCTCCAAAATAGTGTATGATTTTGAGTTATGATCTGCAAAAATCCTCTTTTTGGCTAAGATTTTTTTTTCAGCATCTCCAGTCAATGTTACATTTATATTGGTAAGAGGTAATTCTGATGAACTGTTTTCGTCATGATAAAAAATATTTGGTATGGGCACGAGATTTGAACTTTTATGACTGAGATCTTCTTGAATAATATTTGGTGAGGGCATCTAGAAATAAACAAAAAGAATAACGTGATGTAATAAAATGAAACATTTTTTCGTTTTAAGAATTGCCTATAACTACAGGTTGCAACTTGCCATTCGCAGGCCTGATAGGCCATCAGATTCATTGCTACAGTCAGATGTATCTGAACAAATAGATGGGCTGTTACTTGATTCAGAGTTAGACAATTCTAGTGTCTTTTTTGATGAAGCTTCTACGTAATCGTCATTTCCTTCATCAGAAGAATAATTTCCTCCACGCGGGCTACTTATATTACTTGGTTTGGAGTTAGGCAGTTCTATTATCTTTTTTGAAAGAGTTTCTGGTGGAACTTCTATGTAACCAGGATCTTCTTGATCCGAAGAAATATTTCCTGCATGCTGACTGTTCAAATATTCTTGATCCGAAAAAACATTTCCTCCATGCGGGCTGTTTATTTGATCTTTGTACTAAAATTTTTATTTTTTGTAAATTTAACTTTTCAATAAGAACAACGCTATCATAAATAAATTATCTAAAATGAACAATTAATTAAGAAATGTTCTTAACAAAGCTTAACTTAAAATCATTTAGTGATTTTTTATTTTTATTATCGCCCAGTATATTAAATTTTATGATATAAAAACCAAAGTAATGTGCTTGACAGAATGTCGCTAAAGGACACCGTACCTTGGTGAACTAAATCTTGGTTAAACAACATATACACTTTTTTAATTCTGGGTAAAAGAAAATGTAGAACTAAGATAGGAAAAGAATTTTTCAAAAATAAAATTAAGCTATGATATGTTTGGGACACTTGGTAATAAAAAAGTACCGAGTTCTATATATGTTTTTCTTACTTTCTACAAAGAAATACACTAAAAAGATAGACTTTTTTGGGACACTCTATCTCTGGTCGTAGACATACGATCTTCCTAAAATTCGCAGAATATATTTCCTTCACCAAAGTATAAAATATATAAAAAAATTCGCGATTTTAACCGGGACCACTTTTCTCATGTAACCGGCAAGGTATCCTTTGTATACAGAACGTGTTTTAATATGTATATACAGTGACCGGCACTAAGTACGCATCATATGGAAATTTTTTTTATTATTAGATTTTGTCAATTTCAGATATGTGCAATCGCTTCTGCATCAAAAAGAACCCAAAAAACGTACAGTGCCTTCGTAATTCCGTGTTTGGCGGGATATTTAAAAACATTAAAAATTATGTCTCAAAAGACACTTATTTGGAAAAATAACAAAAAATGTTGTTCAGGATGACATTATAATGCTATATATGTTAGAAAGGCCATCACATGTGAAATATGCAATCTGTTTTTAGTTTAACGGCCAACCATTTCGACCTAAATATTTAGTTCAAAAATAATTGAATTTTCACGCACGGAATATTGTTAATTTTCCAGGTATTTATCATCTTGCCGTTTCCAAACTATAATAAATCTAGTTTATGCCCTAACCACTTATTTTATCTATTTAACTGCTATTTTTGTTATTAATTCCTTCAATATAATTTGTGGTTTACTTGGGTATGTGAAACTAAACTCGATATTTGTAAAAAAGCTTACAATTTTTGCAATTTCAAATATTTATTTTAATTTTTTGTACTTGTAGTTGCGATAGAAATAGTAAAACTGGTAGTTTAACACCATTTTTTTTGTACACCCGGAAGAGTTAGAACTTTCGCGGAATTAGAAAAACTCTTGGTATCGGCTACAACATATTCAAATTTCATAAAAATCAGCAGAAGGCCAAACTGCTCTTAAATTGTGCCATATCCGAGGGGTAAACCGCAGAAATTATTTTTGTACACCAATTGCTACATTGCTTAATATTGCTTCAATATATCTGCATTGCTTGGCATTGCTTCACATTGCTCGCATTGCTTTACATTGCTCGTATTGCTTTGCATTGCTCGCATTGCTTTGCATTGCTTTGCATTGCTTTACATTGATTTGCATTTCTCGCATTGCTTTGCATTGCTGTTCATTGCTAATGGTTGTTTTTAATGTTTAAAAAGCAAAATTCATTACTCAAATATCGACTTAAATATTAGCTTACGCCCTGCTGTCCCAAGCGGTTTACCCCTCGAGGATTTATGGTTTGTAATAAAACTAAAATAGCATAAATATAATAAATAATTCTATCAACACTTATAAAGTATATATCAACATAAAAACCAAAAAATAAATATCCTTTATTAAGAACCATAAATATTATATTAAAAGTCACCCCCCAAACTTTTTAGTTTTTGTCATTCGACAAAAATGTTGAATACGGAAGTTTAGAGTACATTCTAAGCTATTTGAGGCATATATTTTTTGTATACAAGGACAAGGGTGTTGCATGAAGACAAGACATGGCCCTGTTATATATTTTTAAATGGAACACCCTGTATATTAGTGAATTTTTAGAATACAAGAAAAATTTTAGATATTTTTATGTTTTTGCTGTTTACCTATTACTGACATTTTAAAATTGACAACATTGACGAATTTTGGCAGTTTGTAAAACCTAAACCGTTTAAACTCAAGAAAATCAGTTTGCACATGCCTATCTTAGATTCTTATAAACTATGACACTAATACATCTAATAAAAGGTTTATTCTCGGTTTTATTTAATTTTACATATTTTAATGTAACCGACTATATATGTATATAAACAGAGTAAAAAAAGAAATTCAACAAGTAAGGCACTGTATTTAGATTAACGAAGTCTTTAACAAAACAAATTCCACGAACATTTATGATTTGAAAATAATCGCATTTTTTAACATTTTGAGGGTTTTTTATTTCCCGGCATATTTTTGGTCCCGGGTTTCCCGGAAGCAAGTACCTATTACATTCCCGGGAATTCCCGGGTCTCCGGGAAAATATCATTAAATAAAAACATTTTGAAAAATTATTAGGCAAAGACGTATTTTATTTTTTCCTGGTCAGTAAATATAATCAAATAAAACAAAAAACAAAAAAACAAATTCCCTTATAGCAGAATTATCTACACATACAGCGTCGGTTAACAAAAACAAAACTCAACATTCTCAATATGATTAAAAATAATTTAGAATTAAAAAAAGGGTTATGAAATGTCAAATAGAAATTAAATCCTAAATTTGTTTTCCTAGAGAAAAATGGATTTCAAAAATACTAAAGCGTTTAGAGTAGAATCAGATTTTGTTACAAAATTTCCCGCAAGAGAAAATACCGAGAAAAATACCATTTCACTGTCGATTGAATAGGTCTAGCAGCTAACAGGGCATTATATACAGGGTGTTCGAAAAATAGACGGAGATATTTCAGAAGGTGATTCCTTAATATGAAAAAGTTCCTATAGAATAAGCCGGAAATGCAGAGTTCTCATGATACAGGGTGTTAAACTTAACAAAAAAACGTTTTTTTATTAATATCTTAAAACATATTTACTCGATTCTGTTGAAATTTGGCAATGTTATTTGGGGCATTAAAAGGCTAATTTAGCCATAAAGGGAATAAAAGTAGTAAGTCCAGTTAAGTTATTATGTGATTTGTTTAACAAAAATCGAGACAAAAATGCATAATCCAATTTTGTCCAATGACACGCAATAAAGTGTTTTTTTTTCCTTGAAAACGAAGTGAGATACGAAAAAAAAGCAAGAGACAAAATAGTTGTATTTTTAGATGGTTAATAAAAAAATATATAAAAGTTCAAAAAAAGGCAGTAGCATACGTCAATAATATTTGCTAATGTGTCCCCCGGGACTCCACTGGACTTAATAATTTTAATATTTTTAGGGCTAAATTAGCCCCTTAATATTTTTTGAGATATTGAAAAAAAAGCTTTTTTTTTAGTTTTACACCCTGTATTTTGAAAACTCTGCATTTCCGGACCCATGTTTATAGGACCTTTTTTCATATTTTTTTGGCAGGGAATCAGCCTCTAAAGTATCTCAGTCTATTTTTCGAACGCTCTGTATATTAAGATTATGTTTATAGGCAATAGGCATGTCTCTTTCGGTCACTGACGGTGTTTTAGAACGTAATATAAATAAAAAACATCTAATGATTGTGTAACCGGGAATTCCCGGGATCGGCATTTTTTTCCCAGGTAAAGCCTAATCTGATTTCCCGGGATCGGGAACCCGGGAAAAAAACCCTAGTAACCACCTCGCTAACCACCAATATTTTATTTATTTGGCGTGCCACATTTGCTAAAATTATTAACAAATAACTTCTTTTTTAGATATATTTATCTTTAAAAAATCTGATAAATGCTTTTAAGAGAACGTGTATAATCTAAATAAGGTTAAGCAGTACAGGTTAGCATATAGATTACAGATGAACACCAAATAATTAAAAAAAAACTAAGGTAAAATCGAGGGTAAAATTATCAGCTTAAGTATACAGCCAATGAAACTGCAAATTTTATTGAAGAGAATAATTAATTAGCTGATTTTCTAAATGCGGGTAACTTGGAAACTTGTCAGGCTTTTATGGATGTTTCGGAACAAAATGAATTTTTATATAAAATAATAAAATAATTTTTAAAAATTTAAAAGTTATTGTTAAAAATTACAAAAAATGTGACTAATACCATCAAATGTAATCAACCTATAAATGAAAGCTGACTATTTCTTCGGTTTTAGTGTTACGGAAAATATTACAAAAAAAATACCGATTTTTGCAACTCGACGCTTGAAAATCATCAGAAATGCTTGTGAAAATGCTAGAAATCCAACACCAATTCAGTTCTGCAGAGCGTTCAAAATAAAGTTTTCCTTAAAATCTTTTAATCCTACTAAAGGTGGTTATAATATTAGAAGATGCTTCTGATATTTTGTTGGCTATTACCCCTGAACTGGGGAATATTTTTACAGACAGAACAGGAAAAATGTTCAATTGATTCTGAGAGTTGGACGTAACGATTATCAAAATTTTCCATTAAAATATTTTTTTGCACTTCGAGGCGAATTTATTATACATTTATAATTTGTTATAATTGCGAATTTTAGCAAATAGAGAATTAAAATGTCGATCAGGCCACAAAGGACACCAAAACTTACAATACCACAAAATTGTTTGTTAAAAAAAACATTATATGTTTTTTTAAACACGATTTTACTTTGATTCTATGTTTTGTTATATCAGTATTTTGCCTCTTACTAAGTTGCAAAACAAATTATTCAAAAAGTGATATCATGCTCAAACAAAATCATTCACATTGTACCCTGTAAGTAAATTATAACGACTAAATTTTTATAAGTAATAAATTTACCGTATTTCTGTATCAGAATAACAGGTATAATACATCTGGCGTTCAGACAAAATAAAACATACTTATTCATTTACATTGTTAAGTTTCCCCCCCCCCCCCCCATTATTTATTAGATCTTGATATGTGTAATATTAACATAGCTTTATCCTTTAAGATATTTTCAAATATCACAACATCAAAAAAAATACGTCAAACACAGGCAGGATATAATAAATTAAAAATCCACACATTCAAGCGACGTTAGATATACATAGGTTATCTCTCTTCTATTTATATAATTTAACGAGACGAGCGCCAAAATAATAGGTTACAAACCATAGATTTGTATTGTTTCACATTGCTTTACATTGCTTTGCATTGCTTCGCATCGCTCACATTGCTTAACATTGCTTTACATTGCTTTGCATTGCTTCGCATTGCTCACATTGCTTTACATTGCTTCACATTGCTTCGCATTGCTTCCCAATTTTTCGCATTGCTTGTGCATTGCTTACATTTTCAATACATTGCTCGCATTGCTTTTACATTTTCTAGCTCTTGTACACCACATTGCTTCAGCGATTTACCCCTCGGCCATATCCTTCGTCGATCCACGCGTCAACAATGATAATAGATACAATTCCAACAATTTGCCAAAAGTCAATTTACTAATTGTTCGAATAAAAAACTTTAATTCAAATTGCGTGGATGCATGGTCTTTGATTATTAATAAACAGTATCGAGATGATAATGTCTTAGATATATTTCAGTGACCTTTTATGAAGCAGCTGAAGACCTGGAAATTGACAGATTTCAAATTTTCTTCGAATAAAATAGAAATAGCTTGCGAATCTTTACAAAATATTATTTAAAATATCACTGTTGGCTATACTAATGAGTTTCTTTATCATAAATATATTTTTCGAAACTGAAAATTTGTTTATGGCAAAACAATTATTTTTATTTTTTTACCTCAGATTTTTTTTCAAAACCGTACATAGCAATATAATGTCATTCTGAACAACTTCTTCTAATAACATTTTTGCAATTTTTTCAAATAAGTGTTTTTTGAGACAATTTTTAATTTTTGAACATTTTCCGCCAAACACGAAATGACGGACGGCACTGTTCAACGTTTTTTTTTTCGGTTATTTTTGATGCAGAAGCAATTGCACATATCGAAAATTGTCAAAATCTAATGATAACAATATTTCCCATATGATGCGCACTTACTGCCGGTCACTGTACATATATTGTATCCCCGAAAATGAATTATTTGACCTCAAAAACTTATAAAATGACACGCAACATCATATTTACTCCCCCATTCCCGCTACCCTTAAGGCGGAGTGTTGCATTTGACAAATAAATTCGGATTAACCTAAATTCTTGATGGTATAATCAAACTGTATGTCACTACATATTTTCCAAAAATTTCCCTTTTTTTTTCGTGCAGCAGAACTCCCTTCTTACCCCTTAACATATTTCTTAATCACCCTGTATACAGAAAGCTAACAATACAAATATTGTATTCCCGAAAATGAATTATTTGACATCAAAAACTTATAAAATGACATCTAAGATATTATTTTATATTTTACTCCGCCACACCTCTCCCGCTACCCTTATTGCATCTGATAAACTAAATACGGATTGACCTTAAATCTTGATGATATAATAAATATGATAAAAATGGATCACATTTTCAGTGTTTTACCCCTTTCGCCCCTTTTTACCCCTATCATCCCTTTCATCCCTCCATTTTTTTTAAATTAAAACCTCAAATCATAAAACACAAATATTGCGTAATCCAAACATCTTTAAAATGGAACATTTTTCTATTATTTTCAAAAAATTGTAAGTTTTGAACTAATTAACTCCCTTTTTACTCCCAGTTTTTAAGAATTTTATAGTACAAAACAAATACAAGCAACTTGGCGAGCTCCCGCACACTAAAATCGGTTAGGCGCTCCCGATAAATCGGCGGTTAATTTCCAAAATTTGTAATTTTTAACAAATTAACCCTCTTTCTAACCCCGCCCTTTAAGAATTTCGTAGCACAATAAAATGGAATCCACCTGGAGAACCCCCGAACAAAAAATGAGCCCGGGTTTGACGTCAATATCTCCGGGGAAACTTCTTTAAAAAAAAAAATTCAGGGATGAGTTTCGTATATCAGAGCTATTTCATTATGCTGCTTTGTAAAAAACTTTTTCAGAACTGAGTGAAGAAAACTGTCATAAAATTATTTGTAAAAAATGAGGATGATCTTAAGACGAACATTACATTTTCAAATCAGAGTTTTATATTTATTTTGTTCGTCATTATATGTTTATATTAAACATGCTAGCCAGTATAAATAAACATGACATTTTGTCTTGTCTAAAAGAACAATTAAATGTTTTAGCCAACTTTTGCAGTTGTGTTTGTACTTTGATATTCATTTAACAATCAATTTGTTTTAATGATTTTGTTAAATTTTTGTTAATGTTTTGTTTGAATATACATATTTTAAAAGTATATGAATGAAATTTACTACAATAAATGTAAAAGATAAAGGCTTTGTTTCATTTAATGTGTAACATATGAGAACCTAAAAAGTTTTTTAGGAAACTTGTAAATCTCCGGGTGAAGGGTATTCAAAAGATGACAAGCCTACTCAGTACTCAGTAGTGGAACAAGGCCGACGTTAAATAATAATTTTTAAAAAACTGGAAGGAAGTTACTAAAGTAGGGAACTTTACAAATTGACCTTGTACATGTTATGCAAACTCTGTCAAATGATGTCCAAAACAGCGGTTTTCCCAACACTATTCCATATTCCATTATTAAAACTTGAGAAATAAATGCAGAATCTTAAACAGACAGAACCGGTCAGTGATTCCCCGAATTTGCAATTCCGAACTTGCAAGAATTGTCGATTGTCGGTAGGTATTGGTTAATGCGGAGTTTACTGTAATGTACTTTGATTTTTCGATGACTTGCTTAGATTGTAAATTTCTTATTACAAATAGTTTAAAATTAAATAAGTCGAAACTAGTTTTATTTTTCTAATTAGATAATAATAAAAATTGTTACAAAAGTTTAATAAAATGATGCATAGTACCTACCTGTTCGTTCTCTTCTACACTTATTTTCTTTGCTAAACTTACACAAAGTTTACCTCTATAAGACATAGTTTATAATTCTTCGAACCACGTGTATAATGTGTCCTGGCTTAAAATCAACAACATACTGAGATTAAACGCGTGATATGCGGTAGCTGGTAGGCCCATAGATTTGACAATAATGCTGGGCTGACCAAAAACCTTTTCATATATAGATTTGTATCACTGTGGGCTGACCAAGAGCATGGGCGAACAAAGGGGTAATTAATATGTTAAATGTTTTTTTTTGAGAAATTTCTTACCCCTCTCAGTGGCCTATTACTAAAATGGTAATGAAAAAAAGTATTTCGAAAAGTATATACCCGACTACCAACGAGAAGTGTCTATATATATATATATATATATATATATATATATAT
The DNA here is from genome assembly GCA_030620095.1 of Kuschelorhynchus macadamiae. NCBI lineage: Eukaryota > Metazoa > Arthropoda > Insecta > Coleoptera > Curculionidae > Kuschelorhynchus > Kuschelorhynchus macadamiae. The sequence continues at coordinate 42,374 of JAUTXW010003323.1, forward strand.
ATATATATATATATATATATATATATATATATATTATATATAAATATATATATATATATATATGTATATATATATATAAATATATATATATATATATATATATATATATATATATATATATTATATATATATATATATATATATATATATATATATATATATATATATATATTTTTAGTAATCTTTGATTTTAATTAGAAAACGAAGACATCAAAGGATAATGGGAGATGCTTTGGGGAACATTTTAGCTCTTGGTGGGCACTTTTCAATGGGTAATATGTAATAAATAATACCATTTGTAGGTGAATACGTAAATTCAATTATTTTTGACAAAATGGTGAATGTCACATAAATTTTGCCAAAAATATTTCTGATAATGTATCATTATTTTAAATATACATGTCATGTTGTTGGTTACGTTTAGGGTGATGGTTGTGAGTTTCTGTTCCTTCACCACAAAACAGCAATTATTTGTTTTGTAAAGAATCATAATGATTCACTACATAATTTTTTTAGATTAACTAAATATTCATCAATAAGTGTGTTAATTATCTTTTAAATTAATGACTTAATTAATTGTTTAATTTGCATATTTTATTCTTAAATAAATACCTAGATCAACAGACATAATTTACTTACACGCGTCGATACCAATATTTAATTTAACATCTTGGCCATTTCCTTTTAATTCACTCTTGTCGGATTCAGATATAAAATACTGGAAGAATTGCCTCTAAAAAAATATACTCGCAACATCATTCTTTACAACAATGCCGAGATATAAAACAGAAAAAACAGCTCTTCATTGTTTATTTTAGTTTACTTATTATATTTCCCAAAACTTCGTTTATTTTGGGATACAAAAATATTAATATTTGCAGTCAGTAGGCGCAGTTATATTATACTGTTTATTATTTTGATTGGAGAGTAATGAGCATAATTTTATAAAAAAAATATTATGTTATTGTAGGAATAATAATTTATCAATCATTTATTTATTTTCGGTTATTAAACATAAGACAGATCTGTGGATTCAACTAATGGAAACATTATCAGGTGTATTATACCCTGATTTTTTTAATATTATATTAGGTCCTAATTGGCAGAACTGGATAGCTTTTAAGTTTACAGATGGGCTAAACCGGTTCTGTCAAATAAAATAATAACAGTGAATTTGACCAGTATACAGTTGCAGGTAATGATTCCTAATAAATCTGTAATATAATTTCGTCCGCCAAATTTCAAAAACATTGAAACGCAACCCAGGTAGCACCTGACGTGACGACTAAACGACGCGACGTCTAAAAGAAAGCATCATAATGGGCCAAAAGACGTCTTTTTATTACAAGAAAAGCGGTCTTTATGACCAACAAAAGTCACAGCCAAATGACAGTTATTGGACGGCCCATAAACGTCACTTTTAACGTCCGCAAGTCGTCACTGTTATGTCATTAAAAATGACCTTCGCAAATTTTTTTAAATGTAGTTTTCACAATTTCATATTATTTGAGTGACATTTTAGAGGAACTAATATGGCATTTTAATTTCAAAATATTTTAAACTCTCATGGCCGACTTGAAAAAAAATAGGTATTATAGTATTTTTCACACATTCCTATATAAATGAAACAGCTTACGTTAGTGTAAAATAGTTCTGTTATGAAGTTGTATAGCTTTGGGTTAATATTATGTCTATAGTTGTCAAGTGTATAAATATTAAAATTAGCAGGAGAGGAACCCAAACCGTCAAAATATTTAAAATAGATGAGTAAATTATTTTATTAATAATAGCGAACAATATATTAATAATCACACATTCTTACTTCATCTAGCATTTAAAATAAATAAAACTTTGTTGGGACTTTGATTGTTTTGCTAACACTGCCTCCTTTATATAATTTAACAGTAGAGTCTATTTAATTTCTAACGTTAATTTCACACAATCGTATCTAATTAAAACAGCTTACGTTAGCGTAAAACAGTTCGGTTATAAAGTTGTATGTATAGTTTTAAGTTAATAGTATGCTAGTACTTGTGAAGTGTTTATAAATATTAAAAAATAGCAAGAGGGCAACCTAAAGCATCAAAATATTTAAAATATGTGTAAGTAAATTCTTGTATTAATAATACTGAATAATATATTAATAAACTAATTGGAATATATCGCTGCAAGAGCAAGTGAAAAAAATTAATGAAAATAAAGATATTTTAACCAAAGCATATAAAGTGTTTCCCTTATTTTGACAATACCGTCGACAAGTGCTTCAGTGGAAAGAAGTTTTTCTTGCCTCAAACGTGTAAAAACTTATTTAAGAAATACAATATCTCAAAAAAGACTTACTTTTCTAGGCAATATTTCAATTCAAAAGGAATGTTTAGAGGAGATTAGGGCAACTCATCCATTTTATGGGGATGTTTTAAATGAATCTGCTGCTATGAAGGATAGGAGAATTGATTTAGTGTACAAAATTTAGGTAAGTCGTAAAAAAATATTCTACCTCTTCCACATATAAAAAAAATTCTGGAAAAAAAATTATTGCAATATTTTCTGGCTTCATTTGCACTTTACTTACTTTTTCACCCGCGAGCCGCCACTGTTAATAACCACACTCTCTTACTTCATCTATTGCAGTATTTAACTCCGTCTGGAACATGTCTACAACTATATAGTTGCTCATTTTCCTCTACGTCGCTGGTCTTTGTATTTTATTTTTAATTGAGAGAGAGAGGGAGAGATAATTTATGTTAAGATGCATCGACATCTAGGGTCATTTAGCAGCGTTCTGTGTGCAGTGGCAGCTATTCAAGTGAAGTAGGTGAAGTGCTACTTCACCAGGAAAAAGAGGAGAGAGAGAGAGAGAGAGAGAGAGAGAGAGAGACAGAGAGGGAGAGAGAGAGAGAGAGATTAATTAGAGACACGTTAACCCAGAGGATTCTTTGGTGTCTTCAAAAGGGATAGTTAGTAATGTTTGATTGCTTTGTTGACCGGATATTTGCTTCCTATATTAAATCATAAAGGGATGATTTTTTAAAAATTCGATTAATAAATGAGCTTTTTTATATGAAAGTTTATTTTTCAAGTCGCCCGATATATCTAATTATGTTAGTAGATCTATGTATTTTGTGCAGTTGGTAAATATGTGTATAATTGTTAGTTGAGTGTTACATACTTAACATATTAGTGGTTCTTGTTTCTCTATTAAGTATTTGCAAGTTATTAGGGTGTGACCTATGCGTAATGTACTCATGATGATGAAGGAATGTCTAGATAAGTTTTCTATGATGTTGTTCTCTCGATTTTCGTAAAAAGAGTCTGTGATATTGTGTAGTTAGAAGGTCCCATTCTAATTATATTAGTTTTTTTGATCTAGATATTGTTATTTTTATCCAGAACAATTTGTTGGTTGTTATGTTGTTTATGTTGTTGGCCTTTGCTAGCGTATCTACTTTCTCGTTACCCTGTTATGTATATCAATAGCGATAGGGTGCGATAGGGAGTATGTCTTGATTGATTTGATTGAGCTTAAAGAATCTGTTACTATTGCCCAATATTGGTCACTAGTGGATACAGAATAATCTATTGCGATTGAGATAGCATACAATTCAGAGCTTGATACTCCGGTAGATATATGTAGAGTTTTTATTCTTTGTTCAGAATCGCAGTGGAATGCTGATCCCACTTTATTAGTAGTTTTTGAGCTATCTGTATATATAATTTTATAATAAGAGTATTTTGAGTTTAATAAGTTAGTAAAGGTTCTTCCTAAAAAGTTGCCTGGATACATATTTTTGGAACATTTTTGCATGGAACAATCTGTGATTATAGGGATAGATTTCTACGGTGGAAACGAGAAACGGTCCACGGTGTTCACCGGAGGATATGGTGCAATTTGCATTCTCTAAGAGAGTTTGTGATATCTAATGTTGGAGCTGTAAGTAATGTTATGTGAAATAATGTATTCGTAATTCAGAGGTCTGGCAAGAAAATGCTTGTGATGATCTATGAATTTCCTGAATTTTAGGCTATATGCATATTTCATTAGGTGATATTCTCTGCGTTGATATGGTGAAGGGCATTCAGAGTCACAATATAAACTAATTATGGGACTAGTACGGAATGCCCCTAATATCATGCGTAATCCGGAATTGTGGACCGGATCTAATCTCTTTAGTTGAGATGTTCTAGCTGAAAAGTATACTTGGCAACCATAGTCTAATTTGGATAGGATGACTGATTTGTAGATATTCATCAGGGAACCCCATTTTAGTCCGGATAATGTTTTGATGATTTTGAAGTTTGGTTGGTTTGAAATTTGGGTTGAGTTGCAAAAGTGAACATAGGGTGATTTAGTGGCGGAAAAAGATATTCTATTGGAATTTGCCCAATTAGGTAGATTTGCTAGACAATTTTGAAGTAAATATTCACTATGCTTGTAATCTGTTGAGGAGTGGTATATTAGGATGTCGTCGGCAAATAATTTTAAAGATATCGGTGATGGTATAAAGTTTTTAATAGAATTCATTAATATTAAGAATAACGTTGGGCTTATAGGTAATCCCTGTGGAACACCATTTGGTTGAGAATAATTTGATGATAGTTGATGATTTATGCGAACCCTAAATATTCTTTTTGATAAGAAAGTTTTTATAAATCTAAAAATATTTCATGTTATGTTCCAATTGAGAAGTGTTTGTACTATATTCGATCTGCTGACTGTGTTGAATGCATTGGTAAGGTCAAGAAATATTGCAGTTGTGTGTTGTCTTCTTAGGAAGTTATTTTGGAATGCAATTTCAAATCCTAATAGATGGTCTAGCATTGACAGTTCTTTGTGAAAACCCATTTGTTCCTCTGTAAGGAAATTTCTTTTTTCAAGGATCCAGGTAAGTCTATTGTTCATTAATCTCTCCAGTATTTTAGATAAGAGGCTAGTGAGGGATATAGGTCTATAGGTTTTGACATAGAATCTTGATCGTTTTGTGTATAGGTACTAGTAAAGATTGTTTCCATGCAATCGGTTGTTTGCCTTTATTCTATATTAAATTGTAAATATCTAGTAAATGAGTAATTCCCCTTATGGGAAGCTTTTTAATAGGAGGGATTCTTATGTTATCTGTCCCAGGAGATGTGTCTCTACGTTTAGTGCGTAGTTTAATTTCTTTAATGTCAAAGGTAGGTTAAAAGATTTAAGTTCATTATTGGGGTTTAGGTTAGTATTAAAAAGGGTGATAAAGGAAGGGAGGTTTTTGGTAGGTTGTTTTTGTGTATATCGGGGTTTGAGTTTAGGTGTTGCTAATGAGGTAATTTGAGAGTAAGAAGTATTGCTTATAAGTTTGGTATAAGTTTTAATTTTTTGAATATCGAATTCCTTCTTGAATATTGTATATTCTTTGTAGCGAGGGGAGTGTTCATCTCCACAGTTGATGCATGAAAGTGGGGATTTGCATTTTCCATTTTCATGGGTTTCTCTACCGCAGGATGGGAGAGTTCTGGCAGTTGAAAGACAAATGGCCATATCTTTGGCACTTAAAACATAGTAAGGGATATGGGATGTGTGGTTTTACCAAGTTAAGCCTGCATAGACTACGTCAGGCAATCGATCTCTTCTAAATGTTAATACGTAGTTGTTTACATAATATAAAAAACAGGCTTCTATATTCGCTAATATTTTATATGTTGTACTTTCAGACCTCCTTAACAAAAGCTACATGTATGAGCTGTTTTACAAATATACCCTTCAAAAGACCCCTCTTTAGAGAGGGTTAAAAGTATAAAAATAGATAAAATATTTGTTTCAATTTAAATAGCATCAAAATTTGGACTAAGACTACGGTTAACAATAAGACAAATGTACAAAAATTGCATTTTCGGGAAAAAACTATTGTTAAAAAAATATTACCTTTTTTAAATTAAACATATTTACGTTAAGAAATTGTAATTTGTGTAATCTTAGAAAGTTTAGCTTACTTTATTTAAATTTTAGAAAAAAAATTACATACAAATTTGTTTTAAAGGCATTTAGGATATAATTATTGAGTATTTCCTACAGGCAGAAGAAAATTTTAAATAGGAAAAATTTTTTGTGAAGTTATTTTTATTTATACAGTATGTCTCGAAAATGTATTATAAGCTGCAACTTTAGGTTTTTAATTAAAGAACCCTATACATATTATGAAAGATTTATATTGGACAATAATTAGTTTTATGCATTTTTATGTAACGCATTATATACTACCTGCTGAAAATGTTAGACCTTGAGAGGCTAACAAATCTAAACGGCTTAAATTAGATAAACAGAATAGCATTTTATCTTAGTTCTTTTATGGTTTAATTTTTCATCTTATCAAAAATATAACATTTGGTTTAACTATATGGTGGACTAAAACTTAATGAAATAAGATATACCATAATTCGTTTTGATTTGTCAACCCGTTTGGATTTTTCAATTAATTTATTTTATACAAATGTTAAGAAATATTCATAAAATATCTAGCATACTTTCGATGTATATAAAGGAGGTATAGAAAAGTGCCCTTAACGGTGATACAGGGCCCTAAAGAGGTACCCAGAAATTTATCTTTTTGGCTGTATCCTTTGAAGCGACTTGTATAATTTAATGAAATTTTAATATTTTATAGGCTTAAAACCATACTACCTTAGATGTTTTACATCGCCCGGGAAGTCAAGATCAGATTTGCTACCACACTCGTTGAGACAAAGTTTTAACAGGTATCATTTCACGTATCTGGAAGCAGTAAGAAAGGTACTTTACACTTGTTTCGATATATCGCTCATTGAATGCAGAACTATTGTCCCACAAAATATTAATTTTACAGGAGAGCATTTTTCTTATTTACTCTGAAACTAAAACCAAGTTTAAAAAGATTTGTTTTTTATAGCCCAGGATTTCAGGTCCCTGTTTGATTCTTCTAAAGTTTTTAAGATGAATTAATTAAAATTAATAATCATGAAATTAAGATACTTTACGATTGTCGGCAATAATTGATGGCCATATAGGATTAGACCAATTTATTTACAGAAAGGACTTAGGTTACTTCTGATCTGAGTACATTTACCTTAATTAACAAAAATGAAAAGGAAACATATAATTTAATAAAGCATTGAGTGTAGGAATATTGTACAAACACAATAATATGTAATTATTGTGCAATGAAACGAGTCGTAAAAATTAAACAAAAAAATACAAACCAATAAATGGCCAAAATTAAAATTTTATCCCAATTCTATTAGAAATAGGAACAGATAAAATGTTATTTAACAGAACAGGAGAAACCTAGAATTTCATTCCGAAACATCACTTTTGCCTGAATAAGAATAAGGTTAATTCGAGTAAAAATCATAATATTGAACGGTTATTACTATTTTGGCAAACTATAGATTCTCATATTTTTTTGTGGTTAATGGAAGTTGTTTATAACATAGTTTTATTTCAATTTTGTTTATATCGATATAAAGTTTCTTTCTACGTTTTTGTAATAAATTATTTTTTTTTAAGTTCTTCTTGATAGTCATATTTCACTTCCCTATATTGTTGCCCTGTACAAAAATTTTACCCTGCAGAATACAATAACTTTTTTATTTGCGAATTCTATTTACTTACCTGATATTTTTTTATTTAATTTCTTTGAAACAATTTTTTACTACTTATGTAAAAATAAAACGATATACAAAAATAATAGGAAATATTACAAAATGTATTATTTTTATTATTATTACTTTCAGTAACATCTGGTATTATAGGAAGCTTTATATTTTCTAAAGAATGTATTCAATTTAATTGTACAATATTCCTACAAAAACACTAAATTTTTTGGCAGAAATTTTTTACTATTTTATGTACTCGTAGTTTGAGGTAAAGATGGCAAAATCGGTAGTTTTGACCCCATTTTTCTGGTAGGCTCGGTAGACCAAGTACTTTGGCACAGTGATAAAAAGTCTTTTTTGGTATGGGCTACAAAATACTAAAATTTCAGAAAAATCAGCATATGACCAAATTGCACTTAAATGGTGCCATTTCCTTTTGATTGCCGCTCTTGAAACATTTTTGTCGCGCGATGTTCAACTTATCAAAATTCCTAGAAAAAAATATAATTATATATATATATATATATATATATATATAAATATATATATAAATATATATACTATATATATATATATATATATATATATATATACAATGTGTCCCAAATTTGGCTTACATGCATTGCTATCTCGTAAACCGCTATAGCTACAGGGTGGGTTAAATTAGGAAAGTTTTAGAGAATTTTATTACAAATTTGATGACGTTTTGAAGTTTAGGATATCTTTTGTGGTTTTCAAGATAATTGGGAAAAATCAAAATGGTGCATTTTCAACTTTTGCCCGTAGCTTCTAAACGACTCGTATTATGGTTTTATGGTTTATACATTATTAGGGCACTTTTATTAGAGGAACATTATGCAGGTAAAACGAAGTTTCTAGCTTCAATTGTTTTTGAGATATTGGCATCAACTTTTTATTTTCTTACCGACGCCATATTGGATTATTGTATTTTTGGAAAGATCTTTTTAAGAGCTTTCCAATGATGTATAACAAGGTAAGATTATTATTTTTCTTGAGCTCTAAAAACCAAAATAATTGTTTTTTTTAAGTAGGCTTTGATTACGCATGGCGGCCATAATGAAACAAAAGAATGCCGCATGTCAACAATCATTTTGTGTTCCTGAATAGTACTTGTTATCATTTTCTCATTGTGCCTAGTTTTTACAAAGTTTATTTGAGTTTCTTATACTACTTAAAATGGAGGGTAATTATTCCAACGAAGAGAATTTGGATATGATAGAACTTTATTTTAAAGCAAATAGAAATACACAAGCAGCTGCGCGTTCATACGAAGAACAATTTCCAGACCGACATCAACTAAGCCAAAGGCATTTCAGATTTCTAATTCTTAACCTGTTAGCTTACGGGTCTTTTTTGAAACCGAAACCAAAGACCTATTCAATAGATAATGAAGCAAGAAACGCAGCTATAATAGAAAGTGTCAGGGACAACCCAACAACCTCAGTAAGAAAGATTGAAGAACAAACGGCAATTCCCAAATCAACCGTCCAACGAGTCTTGAAAAAACTTCACTTTCATCCCTGTAAACCTACTATTGTACAGGGTCTTCAGGTAAATGATTTTGCTAGAAGAATCACGTTTAGTGAATGGTTCATCAACAAATGCCAGCAAATCTTTCATTCTAAAGTACTTTGGACAGATGAAACACGATTTACAAACTGTGGAATTTTCAATAAACATAATACTCATTACTGGGGCACCGAGAATCCTCATAATTTAAAAGAAAGACGTTCACAAACAAAATTTGGGTTCAATGTGTGGTGTGGCATTATAGGTAATTCCAAACAATGCACTTCTGCTTTAAATCACTCATAACAATTTGTATTTTAGATAACCGTTTGATTGAGCCGTTCATTTTCCAAGAAAATTTATCGGGTAACAGATATTTGCAACTATTACGGGAACAAATTATTCCAGAAGTTATAAATTCTGTTCCCCCAAACGACCTGCAAAATATTTGGTTCCAACAAGATGGCTGTCCGGCTCACGGTACCAGAGAAGTGATGGCGGTCCTCAGAAATACTTTCGGGGAAAATATTATCGCTAATAATGGCCCTGTTGCTTGGCCGGCAAGGTCATCGGATATTACCCCTCCCGATTTTTATTTATGGGGATACGCAAAAAATGAGGTCTACGAATTTTCTCCGCCAGAAAGTCTCAGAGAGCTAGAAGACAGAGTCCGAGATGTTTTTGCTAATATTAACAGGAACACCTTAAGAAGGGTTACACGGAAGGTATTGGAGAAATGTCAAAAATGTGTGGAAAATGGAGGGAGGCATGTGGTGTAACTTATATTTTTTTTATGTGTTAATTTAAATTTAGTTTAGGTATTTTCAATAGTGTGATAGTTACATTTTAGTCACTAGGTATTCACTGTTAGTATAATATCTTAGTTGAAAATCTGAAACATCGATGGTTGAATTAATATTTTTACCCATAAGCTAACAAGTTTACAATTAGAAATCTGAAATGCCTTTGGCTTGGTTGATGTCGGTCTGGAAATTATTCTTCGTATGAACGCGCAGCTCCTTGTGTATTTCTATTTGCTTTAAAATAAAGTTCTATCATATCCAAATTCTCTTCGTTGGAATAATTACCCTCCATTTTAAGTAGTATAAGAAACTCAATTAAACTTTGTAAAAACTCGGCACAATGAGAAAATGATAACAAGTACTATTCAGGAACACAAAATGATTGTTGACATGCGGCATTCTTTTGTTTCATTATGGCCGCCATGCGTAATCAAAGCCTACTTAAAAAAAACAATTATTTTGGTTTTTAGAGCTCAAGAAAAATAATAATCTTACCTTGTTATACATCATTGGAAAGCTCTTAAAAAGATCTTTCCAAAAATACAATAATCCAATATAGCGTCGGTAAGAAAATAAAAAGTTGATGCCAATATCTCAAAAACAATTGAAGCTAGAAACTTCGTTTTACCTGCATAATGTTCTTCTAATAAAAGTGCCCTAATAATGTATAAACCATAAAACCATAATACGAGTCGTTTAGAAGCTACGGGCAAAAGTTGAAAATGCACCATTTTGATTTTTCCCAATTATCTTGAAAACCACAAAAGATATCCTAAACTTCAAAACGTCATCAAATTTGTAATAAAATTCTCTAAAACTTTCCTAATTTAACTCACCCTGTAGCTATAGCCGTTTACGAGATAGCAATGCATGTAAGCCAAATTTGGGACACATTGTATATATATATAATCTTTCTACGCCCTGTATAGGGTCCTCTATTTAATATAATTATGTCGCATTCTATACCGTGTTTTAGGATATCCTGTTTAAATAAAAATATCTTTACAAAATGCACCTTTGGTAACAAATAATACCTAAACACAGCAAAATATCTAAAATATGAACGATAACGACTTACCTACATTTGTCTCTAAAACGTACAAAAATTCTCAAAGGCTTCTCAATGTGAAAATAATACTTTTAACATTATTATTAAAAAATAATTTGTTCCCGAAAATTTTTGTTTCAAATTCAAAATTCAAATTCAAAATCATCTTTATCTTAAAACTATGAAGACGTACAATAAAATAGTGTCAGCAACAAAGACTCTCACTAAATTATAATAATCATCAAGGTATCTATAGTATTCTACAATATTATAGGGCTCAATTTCTAATAACAGTTTAAATATTTTCTTTTTAAGTATTTTAACATTTGTAATTAATTTAATATTATCTGGCAGAGGGTTATAAAACTTTATACATTGATAATATGCGCCCTTTTCTGTCATAGTCAATCTGTGCCTTGGGTAAGTATAGTTCATTCTTCTCGTGAGGTATGCGGTTTGTGACTCATTGCTTTCAAAAAGAAATCTGTTTTTACAGAAAAAAGTTATTTTCTTTGAATTTCCTTCTACAAGACTCTCTATAGTTTAGATTTAGGATAATTCGAAGGGCTCGTTTCTGACAAACAAAATTTTTTTCTATATCTCTACAGCTTCTATCCATGATGATCCCATATCTTATCTGAGACTTAAAGTTTGCATAATATAGCATTTTTTTGATGTCAAAGGGAATATATTTACACAAGACTCTTAGACTATAACATATTCTAGTTAGCTTACACTTAACATGGTTGACATGATATTCCCAGGACAGAGAACTATCCAGAAACATACCCAAAAACTTAACGTCTGTGTCCAAAGTTACGTCGCTACCATTTATGTTTAAACTCGCCTCTTCATCAATTCGCGATCTATTTGTCTTAAACACTGTGATATTAGTTCTTTGAGTGGTTCATAACAAAACTATTTTTGGTGAACCATTTATTTAATTCTATAATAGAGACCTTTGCTTCTTCTTCAAGATCAATGATGTCCTTATTACTTAGCAAAATATTTGTATCATCTGCGTAGTAATCTTACAATTATTATTTACTGAGAATAGTTCTGTTATGTTATTTATATACAAAATAAACAATATAGGTGCTTACACTTCCTTGTGGAATTCCTACAATTATATTTATTTTTTGAGAAGTCTGCCTGTTGCTATTTTTACCTATTACCACTCTTTGCTCGCTACCTGAAAAATATGATTTCAATCCACTTCAGTGTTGCACCTCGTATACCATAGAGGTTTAATTTATTTATAAATATTTCGTGATTTAATTTATCGTATGCTTTTGATAAATCAAGAAACAACCCTAAAGAAATTTCACCTTTTTCCAGGATGTCCAGAATACATTGTGTAAAGCTAAATATAGCTGTTTGAATGGATTTACCCTGTAGGTATCCATGTTGTATTTTATTGAATAAATTATTTTCCATCATGAAATTTACAATTCGTTGACATATAACATAATATTTTTGAGGATGAAGGACAGAAACTTATTGGTCCACATTTCTTAAAAATAGGTATTACGTAAGCTAGTTTTAGGTGCTCAAGGGAATATACCAAACTTAAGCGAGTTATTTATAATATACAATAATGGCTCTTGTCCTATTGTTAACCACGGATAACAGTGAACACTGTACATCTTTCAGGTCTCTCTATGAAAGAGCTAGAACGAAGTTATGAATCGATATCTTACTTGCATAATACGGACATAAAAGTACTACCTTAAATATTTTTCCATTATTTTTCTCAAAAAAGGGAACTTCAAAATTGTATAGTTCAGTGGCGTAACTACAAATTGCTGTGCAGTTTGCGACAAAGGGTTACCTATACGTACGATATGCTCATACATAATCGAATTATAAATAAATGTAACACAAAAAAAAATTCAAAACCCAAATAAACAAAAAAACACTAATTTGAAAATAGACTGATATACATATGACTATTTATTTATATTACAAAATTAACATAACAACAAATAATAACAATTAAAAGCAATTTTTCTAGCTTTCCTCTCTAGCAAACAAGTAATGGCTTGTTTTATATCAGTCTCTTATAAGTACATAGATAGTTTTCCATAGTCTCCATTGACACCGGGCCCCTGCATCGTGGGCCACGAGTTGCGGGCGCAAGCGGGGATGTTGCTACGTCACTGTTATATTTTTAGTATGATTTGAGTTACCATTGGCCACTTTTA